>BSBK01004669.1:0-196275 GCA_027943335.1 Chamaecyparis obtusa
GTATACATATATATATGTATATATATATATATATATCTATATGTATATATATATATATATATATGTATATACATATATATGTGTATATATATATGTGTATATATATATATATATATATATATATATATATATATATATATATATATATATACATATATATATATATATATATATATATATATATATATATATATCTATTTTTTCCTTAATATTGTAGTAATTTTGGTCCATCAAACCAGACGTCTGAGGCATTGTGTCAAACACTTAGCATGCCTTGTATATGTTTACATGTTTTGCATACATGTCTAGCATGCCTTTCTATGGTTAAATATATGCCGATGGTGGACAACTGGACAACGAAGTATTTATTTTGCCTCTTGGGCTATTGCAAAACCCTACTTCACTTTGCAAGATTCCACACACTTGCAAACTGCCTTAACACTTGTTGAAAGACTGTAGCAACTGCAGTGAGATGACTGAAATAACTGTAGTGAGATGACTGCAACCATTGTAGAGTTGGACTAATACCACCATAGGTGATTGCCCACCCCACTTCACTTGTGGTGAAGCAATAAAATCAACTTCCTTGAGTTTCTCATACAGATAAACTGGACAACCAATTGCCAAAAATGCTTTGAATTTCAACTATGAAAATTCTTTGAATTCCACTTGATGTTTGCATTAGAATGAGTTTTTTTTTTGTGCAAATAATAATTAATTGGCCCTTGATAAATTCAAATGCATGAATGACTATTTGTGGTGGTGTTTTAGACATTTGTAGGGGTGAACATGCATTTGACTATTTGTGGTGGTGTCTTCCTCTTCATTGATCTCTGGTCTCTTATTGTATTTGTTCTAGAACTCAATCATTTTGTTATGAAAAGTGGGATTTTCAAACTGATTATATGACCATGTATGGCCATACCTGACTTCCTCTTTGTTTACTCTGATCATTCCATCTCCAAGGAGCTTCATAAATTTAGCATTTGACATTTTCATTGGCACAGTTACCTGCACATCAGTAGTGAAAAGGGTGAGTCTTTTAAGTGACTCAGTAAGTTCCCTTTGCTTCCCTCTAAACTTCTCATCATTCCTTGTTCTCCATTGAAACGATAGAATCTCAGTCAGTGATAACCAAAAACTATTATACATTTTATCAATATTGTAAATAGAACTAGTAAGAATTTCATACCAGTTAGTTTCATTACTAATGTCTCAGATATTCAGTTTTGCACAGAACAGATGTCAAATCTCTTTTGCAAATAAGCAGTCAAAAAATATATGCCTGATAGCTGGTTTTCTACAAATGTAGCACACATCAATGTCAGTACTTTTTAGGTTATAAGGTTAGTGTTGTCGAGATGTCAGATCTTCATAATTCAACATGTTAGGATTTAGACTAAGGCAACACATCATCACAAAAGGAAACCCAGTCAACTCCAATCAATCAACAACTTAACAATGACATGACTTCCAAAAAGTACAAGACACATCCTCATATGTTCCAGGAAGATGAAATCTGCTCACATATCAACAACAATTCATGGGGTGTCAATTCAAAACCAACAGACATTATGCCAAGTAGTTTTTTAATATATTATTATTATAAATATAATATTAGTGCCCCCCCGATGAGAGCACTGTCACTCCTATAATGTGATTTTGGATCCTAGGACCTGAACAAACATAATTTCTCTACTAGCAGAAACCAACTAGAGGTAATCAATATCAATAACAACTGTTAGATCAATAGTATTGACAACATAAATGACTACAGTAATAATCATCAGTATCCAAATCCATTAGAATAAAAAGAGTTCCAAGTTTTGGGAAAATCATAGGTAGGTACCTAAAAGGGTATTTCCTATTAATATCATGGAGTATGTTGCTTACAAACCATGAATAAATTGTGTAATTTGTGTGCTTATCCTTTGCGCAAAGGTCCAGAAGTTTCCCATCCCTTATTAAGGTGGTTCCTATTTTTAGAAAATGCCCTTGGGACTTATGAAGATGAACCCCTAGTTTGCTAGGTGGTCTTAACTGAATTCTCAACTCTTTCAAGATGCTCAAATGGCATATCCTTTAATAGCTAGTGAAGTGATGAGCAATCTTGGATTACTTTGTCAATTGGGCAGTTTTTGATAGTGCGACTAATTGTTGTTTGAGTGACAATGTGAGAGTTCCTCTCATCTATCAAGTTTGTCCATCTCTTATCTGTTACTATCATCAATACTCTCTTGAGGGATCCTTATTAAGTGATGCTGACAATCATGCAGTGCTTCATAAAAGATCAACACAGCTCTTCCTTGGCAATTTATAAACACTCTTTTCCCAGCCAGGTCTGGCTTCCCTTTAGATGCTCCATAATGATTCAGTTTTAGATGGTTGGTTTCCAGGGCTACCCACTGTGACATGGTTGCCTTCCTTCTACTTCCACTAGATCCCTTATTGGGAACTAAGAATTCATTTTTTACTTATCCTTCAAATCTATGGTGTGCACTCCCTTGCTCTATGTTTTACTTTCCTGGCCCATTACACAGTTTTGTTCACTGGAGTGATTAAATACTTTTGTGTTTAACAATATTTGCCTTTATGATATTGTAGTCATTGTTAATTTGGGTACAAAATAAGCCACTTGAACAAATGATCATTTAATTGTGTAATTGAATGTGCTTAGTATTTTGTTTTATTCCAAATTTAGAGGAAACCATTTGATTAGGTTAAAAACTATGCAGTTGAATTCTAATCTAAATAACATAGGCTAAAAAATTCAAGCAACTACATGTAAAGTAATATGGCTTCCTATGTTCACTTAAGAATTTTTTTGTGGACATTCTAAATCATTGAATATAGAAATGATAAGTGCTTTGATCAATATTATATTCCAAATTTCAATCTTTGTGGTACAGTTGCTTATTCTTTGATGTATACTATGCAGGCACAAGGGGAATGTTTTGGTAGAATAACGATTGAGGCAATGGCATTTCAGCTACCAGTATTGGTAATCTTGTCAAACCAAACTGTTCATGACTTTGGAGTTCATAATTTGAAAAGCTTTGGAATAATTGGATTTCTTTTTGGTAATTTGTCAAGTGAATAATATACTAATAGGTTATACATATTGTAACACTGGCATCTAATCTAACCAGCCTGGTGCTAATTTAATCATAACCAATTATAGGAAAAAATCTCAACGTGAAAATTTGTTTCCTTCATACCATAATTACAAGCTTGAGAGCCATGTAGATTGTTAGATTTTAGTGCATACTTTTGTTTTGTAGATAGATTGGCTCAATTTCTGTAGGTATTGTTTCTTAAAGTGGATTTGAGCAAGCCAATTAAAGAGTTGAATTGCCATTTCCCAAATTAATAATTTTGCATCTTGCATTAAGAAAGGCAATCACTGGTAATTCACAGTAGATGGTTAATGCAAAACAAAGGGTTCATAAAAGATAGACTGTGTAATTAGTCCATGATAGGGTTATATTTTGTTCAATTCATACTGAGATGAGCTGGACCCTAGGAAAAACTACAATTTAAGAGTTGGCATGACAGACAACAATTGAATGAGAGATCAAACAAGTTACAAGCACTTCTCTAGCAACCTGTTTGGTATTTTAGTCATTCAAGTTTGACATTTTATCTCTCATGTTTTGCTCCTGGCTATGATTGTTTTGGGCATCTTTAATTCATGGGAAGGTGACCAGTATTTGTTATGAATTCAATATGCTTTGTATACATTTTATCTATATTTGCCTTGGAAAACATAAAATATGGTCAAGGATGAGGTGCTGCTCTATTAATCTTGCATACTATTTACAAAGTAATTGATGCTTCTCTATCCATAATGCAACAGACCTAGAATCTTCCCTCCTTGAGAGAAGTCACCTTCTTTGCAAGACTCACTCATAGTCTCTTATGCTTTCCCTAGTCATTTATCCACCATAAAAGTCTAGTAAGGTAGTTAAGTAAAATGGTCCTTTTAAAAAGAGGAGCAAGAGGAGAATACCCATGGGAAAATGTTCCCCCAGCTAAAAAAGGGAATAAGATGAGAAGTAACTTGAATCCTTGTAGTTTCCTTCATCTTCTCCATCCTCACCAAGGATCATCTTCTGCAACAGACATACAGAAGTAGCAGAATTGTGCATAACCCAAATACTGAACTTGGACACACTCCCATCTTTCTTTCCCTCTCAAGCAATTTGGTTTTCAATTTTCCCACCTCACCCTTCAGATTGGCCAACTCCTATATAGTATTCATACAGCCTTCACAAACCAAGTTGGGATTAGTAGGGTTGGCTTTTACTTCCCTAGGCATCTAAATCAAAAATTGAGGTCTAAGAAATTCAACCATGTTACGCTGCAGGCATACTTTGTAGCTAATGCTACTGCTATATCTTTATGGAAGACGTCTCCAAGAGTGAACAATGAGGCAGTGCAAAAATCTATAGGTTATCAATTGATCTTTTGTTTGCTTATGTTCTATTCCTTCTACTTTCCTTGACACCCTTCTCTACAGCTTTCCAAAGAGCCTCCTTATCAGTGTTATTCTGAAAAAAATTGTGAACCTTTAGAATCCGTTTATAAGCTCCTTTCAACAACATTATTCTTTGTGCATGAGAACCAATTACATTTCATATTATCCTAATCATTCACAATGACATTCCTTATTGGTGTAAACCCAAATCTTAAGTATGTTGATAACCTTTATTTTTATTGCAAATTATAGTAATATGAATTTGCGTGTCTTTTTTATTATTGCCCATTCATAGTAGTTTAGCTTCCTTTGATCAAAATCTTCTTCTAATCCCATTCACATGATGTCTAACTTCTATCTTAGATGATGGCCAATCATTCTCATCAATCTGTAACTATTTGGTAGAACATTTATATGATTCCAAATCTTACACTCAACGTGATCCTCGACATACCTTATATTTTCAAAAAAAATAACAGGCCTGACTCATCAAATGAAACTCATGGCATGTCAACAAAAAATATACAATCAACTGATAGTGAAACGAGAAACAATAACTACTTTCATTGTAATTTTACCTTCTTATGATTAATTTACTCACAAAAGAGTCTATTGCATTCACTTTTTGATTATTTCTTTGGACAATTTTGAAACTCTTTTTAACTTTTGGTAATAGTTTATATGGAATAAACAATATAAAGCTGGGTCAACAACAAGATTGTGTGCTGAAAGTGAGATGACCCCAAACCAATTCCCATGTAGATGCTACTTCACTCTATTCATAACAAATAGAAAGTAGATCTGAAATCATAGTCATAGATAACATCACACAATCTTTATTTTGAGACAAGTTTTTTTGTGCCCCTCATGAAACCAACACACAAATTGTTTGGTAAAACTACTATTTTATTGGCAACTGTTTCACATCTCTCCTTGCTCTCACAAGCAATAAAGGAGTAATATATTATATGGAAATCAACACGATTAAAGTGAAATTTAAAAGAATAAAGCTAAGATGTTGTGACAATTGAAAGACCCTAGAGAATATGTACAGTTAATTTTTAATAACCTTATGATTTCTCACCATGGATTTAAAGTCAAAGTGGTTCACAGGATTAAAAAAAAAAAAAATTTATAATGTTGATCTTCAGTTATGGCAATTTTACAGCTCAAGTATCTTGTCTTACAGAGTTTGAATGTTGATCTTGTCTTATGAAGTTTGATAAGAGTTTTTGCAATGCTGGATTTTGTCTCATAGACAATTAATACATCTTTCAACAATGCTGATCTTGTCTTATGAAGTTTGATTCTTATCTTCTCTGATTGATAGTTGATGTAATTTTCAAAATTTTATTCTTACATAACTTGTCTTTGTAATATTTCAAACATGCATAGAAGTTGAACTAAAAAAAAAAGTATGACTGTGTTGAAGATGTGCGATGTTGGATTATTGGAGCCCTTGGGCATAGGAGAAAATACATCAAATAGACTGTTTCATCATATTCTCATTTTCTTTTCTTTGGCATGTATTTCAGATGCTCTACTTCTATCTTTAATGCAAAAGGTTTTCTCAAATCACCTTCACTTTCTATTTCCAGAATCTCTACTGCCTGTGAATAGTGTGAACTTGAAGATCCATCAGTCAAAGCTCCAAATCCACAATCAAATGATTTTTGCCTTCCCTGAATAGATTCAATTGATCCCTCACCAACATCTTTAGACTAAAAACTTGCAACAGACAGATAATTGGTTTCTGAGACTGTTCCAAAAACAAAGTGGCCAGTTTCAAAACCTACAGAAGACACAACATTGAAAATCCCTTCAACCGCACTAGAATCCAAGCATTCTAGAACCTTTGCTTCACTACTCTTTAATTGAGCTTCCCATCTTTGGGAAAGGAATGTTGCTGCTGCATCACAAGCTGATTCAAAATTCCTTTCACACTGGTCTACAGTTTCACCAATTTTATTCTTTTTAATACTAAAGCATTCACTTCCTTCATTTGTGCCATCTAACAGCTGAAGTTTGTCTTCATTTCTTAAGGTTCTATCAACAGTTTCTCCAAATTGTTTTTCATTTGGAGGAGTATCAACATTTTTTTTAGATTCAAAATCAGCAAAGCACCTGTCTCCATTTTGAGTACAAATCAGATGTCTTGAGTTTTCATGTTTCAAAGGGAAGTGAGCAGTTGCACCGATTGCAACCCTTCTTCGGGAATCAATCATGAAGCCTTTTATTTGAGCACTATTCATAATAGAGTCTATTATACCTTCTTTCCCTCTACAGTCCATAGCATTGCTAATAGGTTGCCAAATCTTTGTCCTAGGCTTACTAATCCCATCCTGCCTAAGTTCCTATTTGCCAAACATTCCTTGACCATTTTTCTTAGGTGGATGTCCAAGAGGATCCCTATCACTCGATGAATCGACACAATTTCTATGAGATATAGCAGTGGAATTATTTATCTCTCTTAAATGCAAAGGACCAGCAGTGCTTGAAGCACTCGTAAATTCAGAACTGTCAAAGCAATTACAAATTGAATTAAAACCCTTCACATCAGCACTACATTTACTTTCCTCCAATAGAATGTCTTTCTTATAGACCCGTCTTGGCTTTGATACTCCATTTGGAAAATGATCAAGACAGAGAGACATTGACCCAATCAGTAGCTCACCCCCAGTGACTTCTAGATTTGTACAATGGCTAGAAACACTATCATCATTCAGAAATGGAGTTTTTTGTGCATAATTCACATCAGCTTTTGGACTTGTTTCAACAGCTGATGTGAATTATTAAGGGAATAAACCTGTTTCACCTCACAAGCAGCATTTGCACCATCTTTTGGTCTATCTTCAGTTTTAGGACCTATGTTGATGTTTTCCATTAACATCTGATGGGATTTTTTGGTCCAAATTCAGTAGACAATACCTCCCAAGGAGTTTCGCTGAGCCAGTAGTTTGTTGCTATTACCAAACCTCTGGCCTGATACTGAATCTAAATTTAAGACCCCATTTGAAGAAGAGACTTGCCAAGATGATGAAGCATTGGGAGATTTCTTGGTCCTCTTCAGAAAGGTTTGTTGGTTTTTATATCTAGAAACATACTTCTGAGAGAGGAATAGATCTGTTCCATAGAACTTTTCTGTTCTCTCCCACTACTCACAAAATTGACATCAATAAAAGATTTATCCTTCCATTTTCCTTGTTGATTGGCATAATCCAACTCTGGATCTACTGGAACTTCTAACACTGAATCTGGAGAAGCTCTGGACTCTAAATCCATATCAGGAGGCCCTATATGATGTGTATTAGACAAGTCACTTTCTTTGGCAACTGTTGCATCTTTGTAATAATCTACAGAGCTTGCAGCTGGAATTTGTCTAGGGGATGCATCTTCAAATGAATGTTATTCTATCAACCGTCCCTGTTGTAGTATTCTTAGGATGCTCATTGTTGTGCCTCTTGGAGTGTAATTATGGATGTAATTCTTTATGGTTCTTGTTTGTTCTAGAGTCCTAACAAGGAATCTAAATTGAGTTCTTCATGTACCATGGTTGCTACATTAGTGTCTGTTACCAATGTACTTAGTCATTTAGCAATGCCCTGAGGCTACATTTTTACAATCTTTACCAAGCTTTTTAATGGAGTAGCAAATTGTATTGATTATTTTCACAATTGGATAAATTTAGCTATTACCAAAAGTTATGAGTTACTTTAGTATGAGATATCAGGTGCAAGACATATTGGGTAAGTGGAAATGTTGAGTTTAGTGATAGGGAGTTGGTGGATACAATATGGTTGTGTTGTAGGGAATTTGGCAAGCATTTAACATGAATGAGGTGAATTGGACTTGGTGATAATGCATTACGAACAAGCTATAATGCTATAAGATACAATATTCTCAGAGGCCTACAATAACTTGGTGAGTACTATAAGGATGTTGAGTATAAGTTATTTTTTCTGAGTTCTTTATGAGGAAAATTGTAATGATTCATCATTAGGATTTTCTTATATTTCTAGTAAATAATTGTCTTAGGTCAAGGCAGTCTATAGATGTATTATTCAAACTAGAAGTGTATGTTTTTGTTTTTTATAAATGGATTTATGACTTAAAATTCAAACTCTTACTTATTTTGTGTAGGGAAATGCTCTGAAAGATGTTGGAAGAATGGAAGAAGCCTTTTCCTATTACTAGGTTAGATGTCCCTGGCTTGCAAGTGCAATTATGTCTAACTCTTCAAGAAAATCACTGTCAGGTCATTACTAATCTTGGAAACATGTATATGGAAGGGTAAGATAATTTTGGAAAAGTGGGTATATTCTTGTTATGTACAAAAATGAATTTTGTGTTCATTTACTTAATGCTTCATGTAAAGCTATTATTCATGTTAATCTACTACAGGAAAAATGATCAATGTACTTGCTAACTTCTACAAAAGCACACTGGCTATAATGACAGGCTTGTCTAGGCTTTAGAGTAATTTAGCAATATACTGTACATTTAATCTTGTTGTCTTGGTGCATTTAAGTCTACTATACTTCATCATATCTTCTCTCTTAACATTTTCTATCTGATTGGTGTCCTTGATGACTTCTTATCACATTCATGTCATTGTTTTTAATGTTAGTATTATGACTGCAAGCACATCACCATTTTAATTCTTTTTGTTTATTGGTGTCTTTCTATTGACACTGAATACCACTATTTTTATCCTTTGCATCTCTGAGACTCTACTTATATTAATGACACTATTTTCATGCATTGTGTTGTTTCATTCCTCTACTTGTAAGCAGTTGTCCTATTTACTTTATTGCCAACACCATGACTATCTGTGGTATACAACTATGTCTTGTACCTTAAAGCTCAACTCCTTTCAAATGGATCCCAAGATCTCTTGACTTCTCTTTCTTGTGATATTGCTATCAAGATTTAACTAATCAAAACCTCTATACTGAATTGCACATTACAGAGAATATAAATTCTTTCTTTCAACTCTTTGAAATAACAATCCTTTTTTTCCAAGGAAGACCATTCTTTTTAATCACAAACACTAATTCTATTTTTGAAACAAGATCGCAATACTATAGATTGTAATTGACTTCACTCCACATTGACTTAACGCCTCTTAAAGTCCTCTTTATGAACTTAAAGATATATGCTTGTCATTATAATAAGGGGAGCAAGCCACATGTAATGTATTTTTCAATGACATCATTCACTTCATTCTTATATTGCACATTGAATAACTTTTCCATTGAGTTTAAACTATCACTAGTCATCCTCCCTTTAAGCTTTGCTACCTTTGAACTCTAGATGGAAAAATTTGAAATCATGTTTAGTGGAAAGTACTAGTATACATGGTATGATTATTCTTTAAAGGGTACTAGCTCAATGGAAGAGCACCTACTTTACAAGTAGGAGGATGATGGTTTAATTCCATCCTGCCCTAATATGACTCAATATATGACTAAATTAATGACTAAATATATAACTAAATTAATGACCAAATAAACAACCAAATAAACAACCAAATAAATGATCAAATAAATGATTAAATAAATGATCAAATAAATGACCAAATAAATGACCAAATAAACTACCAATTGACCAAATAAATGACCAAATAAATGACTAAATATATGACCAAATCAATGACCAAATAAATGACTAAAATAGTTTAGTCATAAATTTGGTCATGAGATAAATGACCGAAAATAAACTACCACTGGTCACGTGACCAAATTTGGTCATTTATCTACAATTTTTGGTAGTTTATTTGGTAATATATTGTTGTTTTTGTACTAGTGTAGTGATGATTTGACATTTGATGTATCTATGGAAGTTGTCACAATCATACTTGAAGTTATCTCCGTGCTAGGTGTAGCAACTTTTGCTGGAGAGTGAGGAAGTGAGGCAATGACTTCTACAGCTATCCAAAAAATATTATCTTCCTCATCACTTTGCTTGTCTACCTCAGTATCTTCTTCATGTTCATCACTTTTATCATCAATATCCTTGATTATCACAGTTTCAGTACTCGGTTTGTGAAGATTATAGATGTTTTTCCATGTGGCAGTGGCACTCTTCACAACCAACTCAATATCTTTGATCAAAATCAAACAACTGTTGAATTTGAGTGTCAACTTATTTTCATTATCTATCAATGCCTTATTAATTTCAGCATTTTTCAAACTTGGCATTAATTGCCTCAAGGTTTGAGCATAGATGTCCTTGATAGTTTGTCTTGCATTGGACCATCTCAACTTAATTTTGTTCAGTAGAATTCCTGGGATTTGAGAAGCTAACTCTTCAGGTGAGTATTTCCATCTTCCTATTTTTTCGATAACAACATCTTCAATTTCCTGCTGCTCTTCCTCAGATCAGATTTCATATTTGAGAGATTTGAAGTTTGCAATTCCAGATTCTTCTCTCAAATCCTTGATCTTTTCTTTTAATGAAGGAGGAGGCCTTTTGAATACTATTTCTTCACTGTCTTTGCCTGCCTTGCCTCTTGCACTCCTTCTTGTAAATACTATAGAGGGTTGCTTGGGTGCCTTGGTGATAATTACTTTTCCTTTCTTCTTTGTTGGTACTAGTTCTTCTTCCTCCTTATCCTTTTTCTCTTCTTCTTCAAAGTCCTTTCCTTTTTCCTCGGTTGACATTAGAGGTGTGCTAGCTTGTATTTTTTCCATCCTCTTTCTTCCTTTGTTAACCACCTGTGGAAGCTTTATACTAAGCTCAATTCTCTCCTTAGCTTCTTCATATGTCCCAAAATATGGTGCCTTTGGGTTAATAGGTTGATTAATTCTAGGGCTTCAATAATATTCTTGGTTTCATCAATATTTACCTCATAGGGAAGAGGTTTTAGATGTACAATCCTTGGTTTTGCTACCTGTATATACAGATTATCACAGTCCACCATGAAACAAATATCATCTTTGTAATCTTCCACCAATTTCTGTGGAATCTAGAATCTATTGTTCATTTTCTCTTTAAATGATTCAAAATAGTTATCCATTATGCTTTCAAAATTGTCACCCATTTCTGAAATGTATTCATTCATCTGATAAAGAACTGGCACAACTTTTCTCCATACTACCGTGCCTTTTGATGGGAAAAAATTTTGAGCATAGAAAAATAAACAAACCAACAGTGAGCCAAACTTACATGGATTGTTCTTTGAGGTTTGGATGCTCTCCATGTTCTTGTTGAACTGTTTCAACAAAAGATCTACTAGGTCAAATGACAGATTGTTCTTTACAATTTTATACTCTAGGTCAACTGCTTCACACGGAACACTGTTCTGCCGACTTGAACTGTATATGTTGTGAGCTACGATATGTATACCAAACTTCAATTCTGCATCAGTAATTTTTCTTATCTTCATACCTCTACCATCCCACTCGGCTAGGGTTTTCTCTTCCAATTCCGTCCGACCTAGGGTTTTTGTAGATTTTGCCTTGTCGAGCATGGGAAGACCAGTGATTTGGTGAATCATCTTCTTCATAATCTCTACTGGTTTCTCAAGCCATATTTTACCTTCATGTACTCAGCCGAGGATATATCTAACCCATTTTATCTGAAAGCTTTGACACAAGTGTGTGATGTGAACTAAACCCTTATCTTCCAAATGTTGATGCTCCGGTTTGAGAACACCATCGACACATAGTTCCTCACGAATAGTATCTATCTCTAGGGTTCCAAGATCTTGAATTGTACACTTAAAATGAATGTGAATATCATTAATAAGGAGTACCTTAGGAGGGATCCAAGATTGAGCTCCACTCGGGTCTAGGGTTCTGGCAACTGCGGACATGAGTTTGAAATCTGGTGCTTTCCATTCTCCATGAACCAACATTTTTGAACCTTTCTTCACTTTAGCGTTGGATGATGCCATGGTAGCTCAGTGAACACAGTAAATTCTTTGAGGAAAGAGAATATCTTGCTAAAATATGCTTCGAAATGGTTGATTGCACTAGGAGACTTTTGTTCACGGTGAATAGTGAACTTGATTTCACTCCTTTTGTTAAAACTTTGTCATTAATGCTTAGTATGAATTAGGGTATTGAATTAGACAAGCTGTCATCCACTATGAATTAATTGCTCGGTGAAGACTCCGCAACTTAGTGATCATACAAATTCATACTTCTCTGACCTTAATCGGTAACCAAATGAAGTTAGGTTATGCCCGACCTTGCTCGATGGTAACTGATACTGACCTTCTTGTGATCCTGTTGTATCTTGCATACTGATTTGGATCTGTCTTCCTTTCAGTTCAAGAACTATTTTGGAATATGTCTATGAAGATATAGTTCCAGTGCTTTCTTGGAGACTAGTTAGAGCTCATAGAGCCACTTCCTTCATTAGTGACTTCAAGATTGGTTTGCTCGGTAGGTTTAGGAATCCACTTCTATCTCATCTACTTCCTAATGTTATTTGCTTTTGCTTTCTTTTCATCTTCAATTTTGCCTAAATTCATGTAGTTTTTAGCTATCTGACCAAGCTTAGTGCAATTATAACATCTTATGGTAGAATCCCTTTTTCTCAAGTGTTGCCTTACACAATTCATGCCAATGTGTCCATATTATCCACATTAATGACATCTACACCAAGTGTTGTAATCCTAACCAAACATTGCTTTAATAATTTGTTCCACTAGATTGGGTGTTTTAGTTCTACATTCTGATGCCTTATGACCTTGTTTGCTAAATTTGTGACATATGTCTTTAAATCTTGGTTTTTCCTTGCATTCATTTTCTTTATGACCAAGCTGATTGCAATTGTAGCATTTTCCATTGAATTTTTCTTTTCCATTGCTCCAACATTTGTTTGAAGTATGACCAATTTTTCCATAGTAATTACAGGTAGGTTTCTGATTCTTTTGAGTACCTTGTTTGGAGGATTCACCTTCCTCTTTGTATCCAAGTCCTGCTTTTCCTTTTTACCTATGAAGGTTTCATTCATACACCTGATTCATATCTTCTTGAGATTTCAACATTCTCTCATTGATTTTCCTTTTAGCATCTAGCTCACTCATCACTCTTAAATTGATTTTCTTTTCAGATCTCAGCTCTTCTCTCATATTTTCATTTTCTGATCTTAGAGTCAAGATTTCTTCATTTGCATTGGAGATTTGATCAATAAGATTTTCTAGTTGAAGAGTTTTATTTTGGATTTCATTGTTCTTTCCATCTATTTCATCTTTCATCTTGTTTCTTTGTTCCAAGACTTCACAGAATCTTGTTGACTGAATTTCTTGTTCTCTTTTCAATTTTCTCACTTCTTCTTGTAGAGATCCACTCTTTTCTAGAAGTTCTTTGATTGCATTGTTTGCTTCATCTGAGCTACTTGAAGGGAAAAAGTCTTCAATCTTTTCTTCAACATACTGGTGGTCACTGATTTGATTTGCAAGTTCCTTCCTTCTTTTTAGGGAAAGGGAAAGATGCTCTCTTGCTTCTTTAAGTTGAGTTATGGCCATTTCCAGATCTAGCTTTTCATTCTCAATTACTTTGTTCAGTCTGAATATCTCCATTGTCCTAAATCTTTTCTCAAGCTGTCAAACTTTATTCTGAGATCCACTGAGCTCTGATACCAATTGTTGGAAATATTCAAGACTATCTAGGTTACTGAGAGGGGAGGGGTGAATCAGTAACTTCAAAACTTTTAACAGATTCAGATCTTAATAATATTAGATTGATAATCTGACTGCATGCATGAGTAACAAAAAGAATAAAACATTCATAACACTTAGAACACAGAGATTTGGTGACCTAGAAACCTTCCAAGTAGAAAGTAAAATTGGCGTGGAGATGATACCCACAAAACTTCAATACTGCAGTATAAAGTTTGTCGGTTAAGGCTTACAATGATCACTTCTGATGATCTGCCTTGTTAGGAGCAATAAAGACTGCTAGGTCCACCTTGTTAGAGGTTTTACAAACATACAATGAAGTATGCACTCGGTTAAGAGATTTTTACAAAGACTATTAAGTCTACCCGGTTAAAGGATTTCAAGTTGATTCACCTGTTAGAATAAAACAATAGATCTCTTACTTGCAACTATACTTGCTGATTGAGATTCTCTGATGTAATGATCACCTTTTGTGATGGATAGATCTTTGCTGCTTCTTATACTGTTGTAGCCCTTTGTAATTCGCTTATCTCTGCCTTTCTCTCTTTTTCATACTTCTCTATATCTTCCTTTTTGGATATGACATAAAACATTGTTTATATATCAATCTAAGTCAATTCAAAAACAACTACAAAGTTGGCTCTTAAACAAGTAAACACAAATATTACTGAGTTGGCCCAAATATAGTTACACGGTTACTGCAAACTAACTCGGTGACTTTCTGATACTCGGTGTCCACTGCATTACTCAGCATCATCATGCACTCAGTAGAAGTGGAAGCTCGATCCATACTAACTACTCAATCGTAGTTTCAAACTCGGTAAATACTGGAGACTCGGTAGATAAAGTGTTACTCGGTAGAAACTAAATTTTCTATTTAACCATGTAGCACTCGGTAAACACTGTGAAACTTTGCGAGCTCAGTATGCACTGATCTGCTCGGTAAGCTTTGTTCTACTCGATAAGCTCTACTCTACTCGATAAGCTCTATTCTACTCGGTATGTACTGTTCTGCTTGGTATGCACTATTCTGCTCTATATGCACTGTTCAGAATAAGTGTTGTTACTAATGACAATCATGCTTAATGCCAACACTTCTCTTTATATATATTTTTCCAAGATATCATCCACATAATCCTCAAAAATCTTATGAATCTGATGAAGGGAACTCTAATACCACTGATGAAGGGTCAGACCACCCTTACCAACCCATAACCAAAAACATAACAACATGGAGACAGAGAGAAGACAAAATGCTTTACAAAGTATACATTAATACTTGAAAATAATTACAACTTGAGAGATCTTACATCCTTAAAGCTTACAATCCAAGAGCTTCAACTTGAGAGCTTCTTCCCCAATACAAGATCCTACAACTTGAGCACTTATTCTCCAATAGGAGATTCTACAACTTGAGAGCTTCTTCTCCAATAGGAGATTCTACAACTTGAGCACTTGCTTATGAATACTCATAGGACTTCTTTATATAGGCATTTCCCAGCCAAGATATTACAACACAAGCAATGTGGGATAAAAGATAGATACAACTATCTTAATACAAATATTAAATACCCACCCAATTAATATTTAGCCGCACCATTTGGGCCAATTAGAAAATTACATTGCTTTTGTGGCTAATAAGAAAATAAAAAGGTGTAACTACCTAGTTACAAATATTAAATGCAAGAAATTTTTACAAATTTCTAAAATGCCATCTACACACCTCGATAAATGAAATGATTTCCTTTTTTTTAATTTTTTTTTTTTATAATTTTTATTTCCCACCTATGCACCTTAGTAAATGAAATAACTTTTTTCTTTCTTTTTCTTCTTTTTTCCTTCTCTCTATTTTTTTTCCTTTTTTTTCTTCTCTTTTTTTGTTTTTTTTTCCTTCCATTTTCATGATGCAGGAGCATCCTGGGTGTAAGAGCAATCTTGCATCACCCAAAAATATTTATGTTTTTGTAATCAATAAGGGCTATCTTGTGTAGAGCTGCTATTTATGAAAACTTGTTATTTTTAGTAAGTTGGTCATACGATCTCAGAATGTTATGATTTCACATGTGGAGGTTCATCTTAGTTGTATCAGCCTATCGATAAAGTTTCATTGACAGATCAAGTCTAGCTTTGTAGATATTGAAGATTTTTGGTATTGGCAGCAGGGTACAAAAATTTTGAACTTATTTTTGAAGTCTTTAGAGGCCCTAGATGAGGTTAAAAATTTGGGTGACAGGCACTTGCACAATTCAAGCTTGTAGAATGCTTCACGACCTTTTTGAATTGGGGTTATATTAGTCAATCGGAGCAACTGGCGATGACTTATGGTCTTCAAAAGTTGCATCACCTGAAATGGTAGAAAATGATTTTCCTTCAAAAATTTTGTTTGGGCTTCAAAAGTTATTTTGAGCTGAATTTCATGTAATAAATTGTAAAATAAAATAATTCTAAGTTTTTTTGGCCCTTTGGACTAAATTTCTAGAACCTTCTCGGGCGGTGGAAATTGCCTATATAAAGAAGGCCCGTAGTGTTATCTTAGGCAGTTCAGAGTAGATCTGGGTAATGATTTGAGGCTTTATCCTATAGAATATTGTAAAGGGAATGCCCATGTGGCTTTGCATATTGTAATTCTAAAATTTAGAATTCCACACTTGTGGAGATAATAAGAAGCCCATTTTATGTTCTTGCAAATTGTTGTTGTTTCTCTATTTTTTTTATCTATTTATGGTATTAAGGGGAGCACCCTTCATCAAGTGGTATCAGAGATAGGTTTTCCTAAGTGTGTAAATAGATCACCGACTATGAGGTAGTTTTCACTAGGACCATGGTTAGGGTTACAACATGCATTGCGAAAATGCCTCCATAAAGGGAACATGGCGGAAGAGCTGGTGTTATAACACTTGAGGTTAGAGCACTCCAGAAACAAGTGTAAGCATTGCAAGAAGAGATTCATAGAAGAATGAATCTTAATGTCAAAGATGAAAGAGAGGATGAAGTCGAAGAAGAAGATCAAGAAGGAGAAGTCAAAATTGTGAACCAGGAGGAAGAACTAATGTTTTGGGCCATTTCTAAGATTGGAAAAGACCTAAGATTGAGGTTCCTACATTTTCTATAAATCTTAACCCAAAAGAATTGATCGACTGTATCAATGAATGTGAGGAATATTTTGAGTATGATGATGTTGAGGATCTTGATAAGGTCAAATTTGCAAAGACCAAACTGAAAGGTCATGCGAAGATCTGGTGGTAAGAGATTCAATTGGAGTGAAATAGAAAAGGGAAAGATAAAATCACAAGATGGGATCAGATGGTGGATAAATTGAAGCGACAGTTCATTCCTATTGATTATGAGCTTGACCTACTGAAAAAAATTCAAAGTTTGAAGCAAGTAGGAAGATCTGTTCAGGAGTATATAGAGGAGTTCTATTGACTCATCATCAGAATAGGCCATGTAGAAGCTGATAAGGAGAAAGTTGACTAATACCTTAATGGGTTAAGGCCAAGCATTCAAGAGGAGTTGAATGTAGTTCGAGTAAATAGTATTGAAGAGGCATACCAGTTTTTCCTAAAAGTAGAGTAAAAGCTGAACAAGAAATTTGAGAGTAGACAAAATAGAAGAGGTCGTGGTGGAAGATCTAGTGGACGGTCATATGGTGGTCAAAATGAAGATCCAAAAAAGAAGGATGAGGCCAATAGCAGTCAAAATCAATGAGGAAACAATTCCAATCATTTCTATGGAACATGTTTTCACTATGGAGAAGAAGGTCATAGGGCATTTGAATGTCCTCAGTGCCAAGGTAGAACAGATAGGAGAAATGAAGGCTAGGCTAGAGTTGCACATATAGATGAAGATGCCTGATCATCAAATATTGAAGATGCTAAAAAAGGAGAAACGTTGATTAACAGAAGAGTCCTATTGAGTGGTGAGAATGAACCTGAACAAAGGAGGACCCTATTTCACACTAGGTGAAAATGTGAGAGTAAGTGTTATGATGTGATTATTGATAGTGGAAGCACTGAAAATTTGGTGTCAGAAAAGATAGTGACAAAGTTGAAGCTCAAGAGACAGAAACACCCACATCCATATCAGATTTCCTAGGTATAGGATGACCACAAGGTCATGGTCAATGATCAATTCCTAGTGAAGTTCAAGATTGGTGGATATCATGATGAGGTACTATGTGATATCATATCTATAGATGTATGTCATATGTTGTTAGGTAGACCATAGGAGTTTGACAGATGTGTTGTACATGATGGTCATGCGAATATCTATTCCCTCACAAAGGATAGAGTGCGACATAAGATAAAGCCATTGAATGACATAGAAGAAAAGGTATGTGGTAGTGCAAGAATAACTTTTGTTGATGGAATAAATTTTCTAGATGGTATGAGGCATGAACATGTATGTTTTTCTTTAATTCCAAAAGCTGGTAAAGAGGAAGTAGAAGATGTTCATGTAGAAGTTACAGACTTGTTGAATGAGTTTTAGGATATTGTATCTGATAATGTGCCTGATGGATTACCACCAGTTAGGAAGATCAGTCATCAAATGGACTTGATCCCAGGAGCAAGTTTGCTGAAGAAGGTAGCACATAGAATGACACTTGCAGAAAGTGAGGAGTTGAACATACAAGTACATGAGCTATTACAGAAAGGATTGATATGTGAGAGTCTGAGTCCCTATGATGTACCAGTAGTATTAGCACTAAAGAAGAATGGAGAGTGGAGGATGTGTATAGATTCTAGAGCAATAAACAAGATCACAATCAAGTATAAGTTTCCATTACCATGAATGGATGATATTATGGACTATTTAAGTAGATCTATGTATTTCTCAAAACTAGATCTGAAGAGTTGATATCATCAGATTCAAATCAAAGAAGGAGATGAATGGAAGACTATCTTCAAGACAAAGGAAGGACTGTACATGAGTGGTTAGTCATGCCTTTTGGGCTAACCAATGCACTGAGCACTTTCATGTGGCTCATGAATGAGGTTTTGAAAGAATTTCTAGGTAAGTTTGTCATTGTTTACCTAGATGATATTTTGATCTTCAGTAAGACATTGGAGGAGCATATGATGCATATTCGTATGGTATTTGAGAAGCCGAGAGAAGAGAAATTGTTGATTAATTTGAAGAAGTGCAGTTTTGTGAAGAAAGAGTTAGTGTATTTGGGCTTTGTAGTTTCAACAGAAGGTCTAAAAATGGACCCAAAGAAGGTACATGCTATCCTTGAATGGTCTACTCCAAGGAGTGCTACTAAGGTAAGATCTTTTCATGGTCTAGCTAGCTTTTACAAAAATTTTATCAAAAATTTTAGCATTATTTGTGGACCCTTGTCTGAAACAATGAGAGGGGATAGAAAAGAGTTTAAGTCGACTAATGGGGTAGAAAAGAGTTTTCAATTGTTGAAACAAAAAAGTTACAGAACAACTTGTTTTAGCACTTCCATATTTTAATAAGTTGTTTCAAGTAGATTGTGATGCTAGTGGTATTGCAATAGGAGCTATTATGAGCCAGGAAGGTAAACCTATTGCTTATTTCAGTGAGAAGTTAAATGATGCCAAGAGGAAATATTCTATTTATGATCAAGAATTTTATGCTATAGTTCAGGCATTAAAGAAGTACAGACATTATCTGCTTCCTAAGGAGTTTGTTTTGTATACTAATCATCAAACTTTGCAATATTTGAATAGTCAAGGAAAGTTGAATCAGAGACATTTGAAATGGGTTGAGTTTTTGCAGAGTTATACATTTGTTTTGAAACATGGGAGTGGAAAGTCTAATAGGGTTGTAGATGATCTTAGCAGAAGGCAACTATTGCTAACAGAAACACAGATTGAAGTGGTTGGGTTCAAGGAACTCAAGAATTTGTATCTAGAGGACCCTAATTTTGGTGAAGCTTGGAAAGCTTGTACAAAACGTGTTACTCTAGACACAACGAAATGGTGGGATTTCATCATCCAGGATGATATGCTATTCAAAGGGAGTCAATTGTGCATTCCACAAAATTTTATGAGGGTGAATCTCATCAAAGAGAAGCATAGTAGAGGATTGGCTAGACATTTTGGTCATGATAAAACCCTTGCTTTGGTTAGTGAGAATTATTATTGGCCACAGTTGTAGCAAGATGTGAAGAAATTTGTATAGAGTTGCAGAGTATGTCAGATGGTGAAAGGAGTGAAGCAGAATACATGGTTGTATCAGCCATTACCTATACCAAAGAAGCCTTGGGAGGATATTAACATGGACTTTGTTCTTGGTTTACTGAGGACTTAGTGAGGACATGATTCAATTTTTGTGGTGGTTGAAAAATTTTCAAAGATGACACATTTTATTCCCTACAAGAAGACTAATGATGTTGTTCATGTGAAAGAATTGTTTTTCAAGTAGTGAGACTACATGGTTTGCCAAAGACCATAGTTTCAAATTGGGACACTAAGTTTGTTGGATATTTCTGGTGTACATTGTGGAAAAAGTTGAAGATAGATTTGAAGTTTAGTTCATCACATCATCGACAGATTGATGAATAGACAAAGGTGGTGAATAGGAGTTTGGGAAATTTGTTGAGATGTTTGGTTGGAGATAAGCCAATAGGATGGGATTTCATTTTACCATAGGAAGAATTTGCATATAATAATTTAGTCAAGAGGAGCATTGGTAAATCACCATTCTAGATTGTATATGGAAGTAGTCCAAGAAATGCATCTGAATTGAGAAAGATAGATAAAGGAGAAATAAGTAGTACTGAAGCTGAGGATTTTGTAGAACACTTGAAGAACATCCATGAGGAAGTGAGGAAGCATATTACCAAAATGAATGCATAGTATAAGGCTGAGTTAGATGAGAAAATGAGGCATAAGGAATTTCAGGTTGAGGATGAAGTCATGGTTCATTTGTGGAAGGAGCAGTTTCTAGTTGGTACATATAACAAGCTGAAAATGAAGAAATTTGGACCATGTAAGATACTGAAGAAGCATGATTTAGGAAATGCATATGAGGTAGAATTGCCTAGTGAGCTGAATATTTCACCAATCTTTAACATTTTAGATTTGATAGAGTATCATGAAGGAAGTGTTGAAAATGAGATCACAGTGGCATAGTGGAGTATTCCAGCAAGTAGTTCAGATACCAAGGATATTGAAGACATACTGGACAGTCGTGTTGGTAGAAGCACAAGGAACATGACATATGAAGAATATCTGGTGAAGTGGAAAGGATGACATGTTGAAGATTCATCATGGCTGACAAGGGAGGAGATTAACCATCTTGGTTTTCCTCTACACACCTGAGTCATGACAGGGTCACTTCTCAAATTACCCCAGGTGTTTAATGCAGGAGCATCCTGGGTGTAAGAGCAATCTTGCATCACCCAAAAATATTTTTGTTTTTATCTTCAATAAGGGCTATCTTGTGTAGAGCTTCTATTTATGGAAACTTTCTATTTTTAGTAAGTTGGTCATACAATCTCAGAATGTTCTAATTTCACATGTGGAGGTTTATCTCAGTCGTATCAGCCTGCTAGTAAAGTTTCATTGACAGATCAAGTCTAGCTTTGTAGATATTGAAGATTTTTGGTATTTGCAACAGGGTACAAAAACTTTGAACTTAGTTTTGAAGGCTTTAGAGGCCCTAGATGAGGTCAAAAATTTGGGTGACAGGTGCTTGTGTGATTCAAGCCTATAGAATGCTTCACGGCCTTTCTGAATTGGGGTTATAATAGTCAATCGGAGCAACTGGCGATGACTTATGGTCTTCAGAAGTTGGGTCACCTGAAATGGCGGAAAATGATTTTCCTTCAAAATTTTTGTTTGGGTTTCAAAAGTTATTTTGAGCCAACTTTGATGTAATAAATTGTAAAATAAAATAATTCTATGTTTGGTCGGCCATTTGGGCTAAATTTTTGGAACCTTATCGGATAGTGGAAATTGTCTATATAAAGAAGGCCCATAGTGTTGTCTTAGGCAGTTCAGGGTAGATCTGGGTAATGATTCGAGGCTTTGTCCTATAGAATATTGTAAATAGAATGCCCATGTGGCTTTGGATATTGTAATTCTAAAATTTGGAATTTCCCACTTGTGGAGATAATAAGAAGCCCATTTTATGTTCTTGAAAATTGTTGTTGTTTCTCTATTTCTATTATGTGTTTATAGTATTAAGGGGAGCACCCTTCATCATTTCATCACTTTCTCTCTCCTCTATTTTTAATTTTTTTATTTTTTTATCATGCCCCATTTTATTTTGTGATGCAAGATGCTCCTGCATTAGACACCCAAGGTAGGAAAAGTTTTGTGAATATGGATTCACAAAATTAAGTAGCCACTATTGATATTTTTTTCTTCTCTTCCAACACCTTGCTGGAACAAGTATTCATTACTGATATATTTTATTTTTCCTTCTTTTCCAACACCTAGTTGGAACAAGTATATGTTGCTGATAATACTCCTCTACAATCAACTTCATCCATCTATAACATTCAATCTCCTCCAAACTTGTACGATCTAATGCATCTGTAATAAATGTTGTAATGCCATACAAATCTTATTTTTCATACCAAACATCACTTGCAAGGTCCTCATATAAACCATTATCTTTTAAATCCATCTCAAATATAGTATCCCATAATTCGTAGAAATTTACCTCTTTCATATCTTCATGTTTGTTTACTTCTTGTGTGTCTTCAACAAGGCATGTAACAATTTCTTTCCTTTGACCTCCAACCAAGGTATTCCACTCTTCCTCAACTGCTATAATCTTCATTAATAAATCATCTTCTTCAATTGTAGGTTCGTGAATCTTTTCATCTTCATGCTCTACCTTTTCTTTTTTATCACCTGCATGATACTCCAATGTAACTTCCTTCTTTCCTTCATCCAAAGAATTATCATCATCTCTTTTATGATGAATCACTCTTCTCTTTTTCAGCTCCACTTCTAATTCAACCACTTGCTTCTTCAAATCCAGTATTGCAACTCTTGTCTCTTCTCAATATCTCTCTCTAATCTTCTCAAGTCTAGGAATTCTAAGAATCCATCCAATCTCAAAAGTTATCTTCTTCTTTCTCTTCTCTTAGCTTCTCAAACACCATATGAATATGCATCGTATGCTTCTCCAATGTCTTACTAAAGAATAAAATATCATCTAGGTAAACAATGACAAACTTACCTAGAAATTTTTTTAGAACCTCATTCATCAGCCTCATCAAAGTGCTCGGTGCATTGGTTATCCCAAAAGGTATGACTAACCACTCATACAACCCTTCCTTTTTCTTGAAGGTAGTCTTCCTTTCATCTCCTTCCCTGATCTGAATTTGATGATATCCACTCTTCATATCTATCTTTGAGAAATACATAGCTCCACTCAAATAGTCTATAATATCATCCATTCATGGAAATGAAAACTTGTACTTGATTGTGATCTTGTTTGTTTCTGTGGAATTTGTACACATCCTCCACTCTCCATTCTTCTTTGGTGTTTATACTATTGGTACAACATAGGGAGTCAGACTCTCACATATCAATCCTTTTTGCAACAACTCATGTACTTGACTGTTCAACTCCTCACTTTCTATAGGTGTCATTCTATGTGCTGCCTTATTCAAAAAACTCACTTCTAGGATCAAGTCCATCTGATGATTGATCTTCCTGACTGGTGGTAATCCATCAAATTCATAACTCACTGATAAGTTTCTCTCACATTTTTTAATCCAAAAGGCATCATGACCCAACAAAATGTTCCCCATGTTGTTATAAATGTGGTGTTAAATTGATCTTCAAGAGGAATAATTTTTTTATTATTGCCGAAAAAACCATCCTTAAAAGTGTTACAAGTAGTGGTTTCCATTACACCAAAAGATCAGTCTGTTAATGCCCAATACAACTAATACACTTATAAAAGACATAGGAGGCCATTAATCCATGTCACAAATCTCAAGTGGAGTGCTAACCATTATTCCAACAATATCCCCCTGAGCATTACACAAGGGGATTCAAACCTATGACCAAACTTTGATACTACTTGTTACAAGTAGTTGTTGTTGTTGTTGCACTAAAAGATCGACTTGTTAATGCCCGATACAACCACTAGACTTATAGAAGACACATGAGGTGGTTAATCAATGCCACAAATCCCAAAGGAAGCACTGACCATTATGCCAACAAAAAGATCATAAATCATGACCCATAGTTGAATCCACAATCATATCAATATTAGGTAGTGGGAAATCATCTTTTAAGAATGCTTTATTTAAATATCTATTTCTTATCTTATTTTCTCCTTTTGAAATTAGAACAACATTTGAAATACCATCAAAGTAATCAATAGAATAGATGAATCTAGCATCCAATAATCCTTCAATTCTAGCCTTAACTAATAAAGCAATTCCTGGATTCATCTTTCAGATTTTTTTCTTCATAGGTTTAACATTTGGTTTAAGAACAATATTGTGAGTAACATTTTTAGAATCTATACCTGGCATATTTGAATATGTGCAAGTAAACATATACTTAAATTTAAGTAAAAGGGGAACCAACTAATTGTTGGAAACTACAATTGAAACAATTATTGTATTGTCATTGATGTCAAAACCTTAATTGGTAAGACTATTGCTACTTAGAAAAGTACTATATCTATTGTATTGTTGTGAAGGATTAGGGAAAGGTTGGTAACAATAGTACCTAAGGAAAGGTTGAGTTATCTTGATACTACAAAGTGTACTTGACTATGTTGCACAATGATGAGATAAAATATTGTTTATCTTAGTAAGATTGAAGACTAAATTGGTAGGCTTAACTGAGAAAAAATGGATAAATCATGTTTAAGACAAGTTATGCTAGTGTCAACCAAGTAAGTGTATGCTGAGAAAAAATCTAGTGTCAACTGAACATTAGTAAATTGCTGAGGAAGATAGTGTATGCTGAGGAAACAATTTTTAGTAATGACCGAGTTTTCTACATGAAGACTGAGTGGATGATCACAGTATTGACCGAGCATCAGAATTTTTATATTTGAAGAGAATTTAATTTTGGAGCCGACATTGTTGAATTCTTGGATTATGTAAAACATGTTGACTTTATTTATTGATTGTATGGGAGAATTTAATGCACTGTAAAATGTTTTATTGTAAATCTTTATGAGATTTGAGATAATTCTAGAAAAGGAGCCAAAGAACATAAAGCAGGTAGATTCAATGAATCTGACCTAACCCTAAGATCTATGAATAAGATTGAGCAGCAAAAGATGAGTTAACCTAATTAAGGAGAATATTAAGGGAACCTAAGCATTGAATATGTAAGGTTGATGCATGGGTGAAAATGGAATGTTGAAATGTTATTGATTGTATATGCAGAAAAGGCTAAAGGAGAAGTGTGGTGATTCCTTGAAGAAAAGTTCTGAGAAAATTAGAGATGGAGAAATTTTCAAAGTCAGTAAATCAACATTTGTGTATGGAATTGGATCTGATATTTGCAAAGTCAGTTGTATGTTTTTCAGATCAATACTGCTGCTAATTTCTAACCATTATAACAGTCAAAATCTTTTTAATAGAGGTTGACCTAACAATCATACGTTAAATCCTTTGAACAAGGTTGCATTCTAATGGAATGTATGTAAGTCATTTGATCAGGCTCACTTTTAATAGGGTGATTGAAATCTTTTAACTGGGTCACACCTGACAGTGTGTATTGTAACCTTTGATAGGGTTGGCTTTTAACTAAGCTCACTTCAGAAGAGTGAAAATAATAGTAGCATGTTACAAAGTGGTTTTTTCCACATTGGATTTCCACTATAAATCCTGGTGTTGACACTTGTGTGAATGTTTTGGTTTGAACATGTCTATGTTTTGCAAGTTGAATTATAGTTGGGTAGTGGACTACAATGTTATATGTTTCTATTATTGAATCAGTAATGACCGAGTTTGTTTTGGTTGCTTGATCTAATTTGAAGTAAAGTTTTTAAGTTTTTCTTATACATCAGGACCTAAGAATAATTGATTCACCCCCCTCTCTATTGTTCTAAATCATATTAACAATTGGTATCAGAGTTGTGTTACTTATTGGTGTTTACAGAAATCAAGTTTAAAGGGACTTGAAGCAAATGATCAAGATGTATAAGAAGGAGGTACTGAAGCTGAACAAGGAAAACTTCTCTTCATGCCAAATCTTGATGAAGCTACATCTTGATGAAGGGTGCTCCCCTAAACACATAAGAGAAACAAAGAAACAACAACAATATGCAAGAATAGAAAATGGGCTTCTTATTATCTCCACAAATGTGGAATTAAAAAGTTTCAGAATTACAATATGCAAAGCCACATGGGCATTCCCTTACAATATTCTATAGGACAAAGCCTCAAATCAACACACAAATCTACCACCCAGAACTGCCTAGAAAACACTACGAGCCCTCTTTATATAGACAATTTCCACCACTTGAGAAGGTTCCAAAAATTTAGCCCTTAAGGCCAACTATACATAGAATTATTTTATTTTCATAATTTTTACAATAGGGTCGGCTCAAAAGAAATACAAAATATGCTTTTAGGTAGCCCAACTTTCGGAGGTCATAACTGTTTAATTGTGGCTCTATTTTTCTATTGTAACCACTTTTCAGAAACATCATGATGAGATCTACAGTGCCTGACATGCGCGAGTGCCAATTAGTTGGGGGTCAATTGCGATCTGGAGCCTCTAAGGCCTTCAAAATTGACCTGAAAGATTTCGCACCCACAAACTCCAATAACTTCACCAATACTGATGATTTGGCAATGAAACTCAATTGGTAGGCTGAAATGACTATGATGAACCTTTAACTATGAAATCAGAACATTCTGAGATCATATGACCAACTTACTAAAAATAGGAAGTTTCCATATATAGTAGCTCTGTACAAGATAGCCCTTATTGAAAAGCAAATAGAAATATTTTTGGGTGATGCAAGATTGCTCTTACACCTAGGATGCTCCTGTATCAAACACCTGGGGTAATTTGAGAAGTGACCCTGTCATGACTTAGGTGTGAAGAGGAAAACCAAGATGGTTAACCTCCTCCCTTGTCAGTCATGATGAATCTTCAACAGGTTGTCCTTTCCACTTGACCATATATTCTTCATATGTCATGTTCCTTGTGCTTCTACCAATAGGACTATCTAGTATGTCTTCAATCTCTTCAGTATCTAAACCACTTGCTGTAATACTCCACTGTGCTGCTGTGATCTCATTTTCAACCTGAAATTCCTTATGCCTCCTTTTCTGATTTGCTTTAGCCTTATATCATGCATTCATCTTGGTAATATGCTTCCTCACCTACTCATGGATGTTCTTCAAATATTATACAAAATCTTCAGCTTCAACACTACTTATTTCTCTTTTATCTATCTTTCTCAATTCAGATGCATTTCTTGGACTACTTCCATATACAATCTGTGGATGATGTGATGAACTAAACTTCAAATTTGTCTTCAACTCTTCACTTCCTGCTAGTGTCATTCTATGTGCTGCCTTATTTGGCAAACTGACTCCTTAAATCAAGTCCATCTGATGACTGATCTTTCTTACTGGTGATAATCCATCAGGTACATTATCAAATACGATATCCTGAAACTCATTCAATAATTCTACAACTTCTACAGGAACATCTTTTGCTTCCTCTTGACTAGCTTTTGGAATTAAAGAAAAAGATACATGCTCATGCCTCATACCATCTAGGAATTTTCTTCCATCAACAAAAGTTATTCTTGCATTACCACATACCTTTTCTTCTATGTCATTCAATGGCTTTAGCTTATGTCGCACTCCATCCTTTGTTAGGGAATAGGTATTCACACAACCATCATGTACAACACACCTGTCAAACTACCATGGTCTACCCAACAACATATGACATATATCCATAGATATGATATCACACAGTACCTCATCATGGTATCCGCCAATCTTGAACTTCACTAGGCACTATTCACTGACCATGACCTTGTGGTCATTCTGCACCTAAGCAACCCAATATGGATGTGGATATTTCTACCTCTTGAGCTTTGACTTTGTCACCATCTCTTCTGACACCAAATTATTAGTACTACCACTATCAATAATCACATCACAACACTTACCCTCACACTTGCACCTGGTATGAAACATGCTCCTCCTTTGCTCAGGTTCATTCTCACCACTCAACAGGACTCTTCTGTTAATTAGTGTTTCCCCTCTTTCAGCATCTTCAAAATGTGATGATCTAACATCTTCATCTATATGTCCAACTCTATCCTGGCCTTCATTTCTCCTATCTATTCTTCGTTGGCATTGAGGACATTCAAATTTCCTATGACCTTCTTCTCCATAGTGAAAACATGTTCCATGAAAGTCTCCTCTTCCAGATCCTTGTCCTCTTCCTCTTCCTCTCTGATCTCTATTATTTTGATCATGGAAATGATTGAAATTATCTCCTCTCTGATTCTAACTATTACTGGCCTCCTTCTACCTTTTCAGATCTTCATTTCGATCTCCATATGACTATCCACCAGATCTGCTATCACAACCTCTTCCGCCTTGTCTGCTCTCAAACTTATTGTTCAGCTTTTCCTCTACTTTTAGGGAAAACTGGTATGCCTCTTCAATATTGTTTATTCAAACTAGATTCAATTCTTCTTGAATGTTCAACCTCAACCCATTAAGGAAACGGGCAACTTTCTCCTTATCAGCTTCTGCATGGCCTGCTCTGATGAGGATTCGATAGAACTCCTCTGTATACTCCTGAATAGATATTCCTCCTTGCTTCAAACTTTGCATCTTCTTCAGTAGGTCAAGCTCATAATCAACAAGAATGAACTGTCACTTCAATTTATCGACCATCCAATCCCATCTTGTGATTTTATCTTTTCCTCTTCTATTTCATTCCAATTGGATCTCTTGCCACCAGATCTTCGCATGACCCTTTAGTCTGGCCTTCGCAAACTTGACCCTATCAGGATCCTCAATATCTTCACACTTGAAATATTCTTCGAATTCATTGATCTAGTTGATCAACTCCTCTAGGTTAAGATTTTTGAAAATGTAGGAACCTCAATCTTAGGTCTTTTCCTAATCTTTGAAATTGCTCAAAAAAGTCTTTCTTCTTCTGGATTCAAAACTTTGTCTTCTCCTTGTTCAGAATTTCCATCTTCGGCTTCATCCTCGCTTTCATCTCTGACATTAAGATTCATTTCTCTGTGAGTCTCCTCTTGCAATGCTTGCACTTGTCTCTGCAGTTCCCTAACCTCAGGTGTCACAGCACCAACTCTCCTACCATGTTCTCTTCATGGAGGCATTTTCATGTGTATCATTGAAACCCTAACCACGGTTTTGATGCAAACTGCCTCACAGTCGGTGATATGTTTACATAGAAACCCTAACCTATGGTCCTAGTGCAAACTGCCTCATAGTGGGTGATCTATTTACACACTCAGGAACTCCTACTCTAATACCACTTGATGAAGGGTGCTCCCCTAAACACATAAGAGAAATAGAGAAACAACAACAATATGCAAGAATAAAAAATGGGCTTCTTATTATCTCCACAAATGTGGAATTACAAACTTTCATAATTACAATATGCAAAGCCACATGGGCATTCCCTTACAATATTCTATAGGACAAAGTCTCGAATCAATACCCAGATCTACCACCCAGAACTACCTAGACAACACTACGGGCCTTCTTTATATAGACAATTTCCACCGCCCGAGAAGGTTCCAAAAATTTAGCCCTTAAGGCTGACTATACATAGAATTATTTTATTTTCAAAATTTTTACAATAGGGTCGGCTCAAAAGAAATACAAAATATGCTTTTAGGTAGCCCAACTTTTGGAGGCCATAACTTCTTAACCGTAGCTCTATTTTTCTATTGTAACCACTTTTTAGAAATGCCATGACGAGATCTACAGTGCCTAACACATGCAAGTGCCAGTCAGCCGAGGGTCGATCACAATCCGGAGCCTCTAAGGCCTTTAAAATTGACCTGAAAGATTTCATACCCACAAACTCCAATAACTTCACCAATACTGATGATGTGGCAATGAAACTCAACTGGTAGGCTGAAATGACTATGATGAACCTCCAACTGTTAAATCAGAACATTCCAAAATCATATGACCAACTTACTAAAACTAGTAAGTTTCCATAAATAGTAGCTCTATACAAGATAGCCCTTATTGAAAAGCAAATAGAAATATTTTTGGGTGATGCAAGATTGCTCTTACACCCAGGATGCTCTTGCATCACATTTGGCCAGTATTGGTGATTCTACAAAGTACTACATTGAGAATAAATATGTCTCACCTATTGTACCTTTGACTACCGAAGAAATTGGAGCTAAGCAAGAACATAATCAACCAATGCTAGAAATTGCATCTGCCCTAAGCTATCTAGAATTTGAGGACATTAAGGATAGTACAACTACTAAGGAGATGTGGGACACTCTTGCAAAGATCTATGTCGGTGACTTGTATGTGCTGAAAGCTAAGGCTAAGAGTCTCAAAGGTAAGTTTGATGAAATGAGAATGAAAGAAGGTGAAAACATTGCACAATATTGTGGTAGAATAAAAGAAGTTGTAAATGCTATTAGAGGAGAAAATAGAACTATTGATAATGAAACTATAATTGGAAAAGTGTTAAGAACACTGTGTCCTATATATGCTATTAAGATCTCAGCTATTCAGGAATCTAGATGTAACTTTGCAAATGTACTTACTTTGAAAGGTTTGATTGGCAAGCTAACCACTTTTGAACTCTCTAATTATGATAATTTCACTGTTGGTAGTATTGGAAATGTTGAATCTGCTTTCAAGTCACAATTAGTTCTGAATAAGCCTAAGAAAGAAAAAGAAAGATGCACCAGTGAAAGTGAAAGAGAAAGTGAAAGTGATAGTGACACTTTTTGATGAAGACCTTGAAGATCTAGAAGCTCTTATGGCTAGAAGAATGAGAAGAGGAAAATGAAAGTATAAAGGTAAACTCCTTATTATATGTTTTGCATGTAATAAAGTTGGTCATATAGCTGCTAGATGTCCTGATAGGAAGGATAAAGATGATGAAGGAAGAAGCAAACACAAAGATAGAAGAGATGATAGAAGCTACCAAAGGAACAAAGACTACAAAAGAAAAGGTAAGAAATCCTGTTACATTGCTGAAGAAGGAATTGACATTGATAATGATAATTTTGAAATTGAGGTAGTCTATGTTACAATGAAAGATGAATCTGATGAGGATGAGAAAATTGCATTGATCTCCTATGTGAACAAGAATGATAAATGGATTATTGACAGTGGTTTTTCACATCACATGACTGGTGACAAATTTGAAACTTTACATCATTACATAGGTAAAAGTGTAACATTTGGTAATGATGCACCATGTCCTACTAGAGGAAGAGGTTTGATTAAACTAACTAATAAGATATCTTGTGAATATGCTTATTGGGTTGAAGGTCTTAATTATAATTTTCTAAGTGTTGTTCAGCTAAACAACATTGGTTACTAAGTAGAATTTCATCACAAGAAAGTTAAAATATTTGATGCTAGTGGTGAACTGATTGGAAGTGGACAATAGACTAGAGGTAATTTGTTCTATCTCAACCTATCTAAAGAAACATGTATGATTGCATAACTTTATGATATTTGGCTATGGCATAAGAGACTATGTCATGTTAACTTTGACAATCTGGTAGAGATAAGCAAGAAAAAGAAAGTAAGAGGTCTACCTAGACTGAAGAAACCTGAGAATGTGATGTGCAAGGAATGTCAGTTAGGCAAAATGACAAAGTCAAGTTTCAAGAGAAAATCCTTTACTTCTAAAAATATTTTAGATTTGGTTCATACTGACCTTTGTGGACCTATGGGTGTACAAAGTTATTGTGGTGCTAGATACTTTATCTTGTTTGTTGATGATCATACTAGGATGATGCATATAATGTTTCTAAAAGAAAAATCTGAAGCTTTTCAATACTTTAAGTGGTATTTGGCTAAAGTTGAGAAGGAGATAGGTAGGAACTTGAAATATCTTAGATCTGACCAAGGTGGAGAATTTACATCAAATGAATTCAATCTATTTTGCAATGAAAGAGGAATTAAAAGATAGGTGTCTACACCTAGAACACCTCCATAGAATGGTATAGCAGAAAGAAGAAATAGATCTATCTTGGATTGTGCAAGGACATTGTTGATTGAAAAGAATGTGGCACATAAATACTAGAAAGAAGCTATTAGCACTATTGTCTACACTCTTAACCAAGTACAGATTAGAAAAGGTACAAATCTAACACCTTATGAATTATGGTATGGACATGCACCAAGTGTTAAATACTTTATAATCTTTAGAAGTAATTGCTATATATTAAAAGACACTAGGAATGGAAAATTTGATGCTAAAAGTGAAGAAGGCATATTCCTAGAGTATTCCACAAAAAGTAAGTCTTATAAGTGTTTGAACTCTAACACTAAAAAAATTGTGGAAAGTGTGAATGTAAAAATTCATGAGTATGTAGAAATAAATGAAGCTGATAGCAAAAGAGAACTAGAAGATTATATATCTTTTGTGTACATTGAAGAAATAAAAGTGGCAAGTAATAGACTTGCACCTGATGTCAAGTCTCAGGTAAGCGATGCCAAGCGATAGAAAGATGTTGTTGAGCATCTGGCAAACAATGCCGAGAGAGAACAAGAACATGTTGAGCTACAAAATAATGTTGTTGATTATCAGGAAGAGGTTGTCGAGCATTTAGAAGCTGAATCTGACAATCTTGTTGGGGAACCTGATGAAATAGAGGACAAAATAGATGAACCTATTTTGGAAAAATATGTAAGATTACATCACAAGCCTGAATAGATAATTGGAGATAAAAATAATGAAATTCAGACCAGAAGTAAGACCAAAGATCCAACATGTCTACTATGTGAATTTGAACCCAAGTCAACTAGAGAGGCATTGGAAAATGAAGACTGGATACAAGCAATGAATGAAGAGATTGACTAGATTGAGAAGAATGATACTTGGACTCTGGTGCCGCGACCTGAAAATAAGAATGTCATAGGAACAAAGTGGGTGTTTCAAAATAAGATGAATGAAAAAGGTGAAATCACTAGAAACAAAACTAGGCTAGTATGCAAAGGCTACACACAAGAAGAAGGAATAGATTATGGGGAGACATTCACCCCTATAGCTAGACTGGAAGGAGTAAGAACTCTACTTGCATATGCTGTTTATAAAGATTTCAAGGTATATTAAATGGATGTCAAGTATGCTTTTTTAAATGGTATACTAGAAGAAGTTTACACAGAATAGCCAGAAGGTTTTATTGATCCAAACAAAAGACACATAGTATGCAAACTAAACAAAGTATTATATAGATTGAAACAAGCTCCTAGAGCACGGTATGAGAGGTTGCATAACTATCTGATGTAGATTGGATTTTCAAGAACAAATGACACAAGAAATCTCTACATGAAAGATGAAGAAGGGAAAGGTATCTTGTTAGCAAAATTTTTGTTGATGACATTAGTTTTTGTGGACAAGAAGATTTGTGTAAGAGATTTACAAATGAAATTCAAACTGAATTTGAAATGAGCATGTTTGGAGAGATCAAATTCTTTGTTGGTTTACAAGTATATCAGATGAAGAAAGAAATTTTTATTACATAGTCTAAGTATGTTAATGAAATAGTGAAATTTTTTGGGATGGAAGATGCTAGACCAGTGAGTACTCCTATGGTTACTGGACAAAAGTTATCTAAGAATGATGAAGCTGTAGAAGTGAATCAGACTTTATAAAGATCCATGATTGGAAAATTATAGTATGTTGTACATAGTAGACCAGATATTGCATTAGCTGTTTGGATTGTGGCAAGATTTTCTACCAATCCTAAGGAAACACACATGATGGTTGTGAAAAGAATTATGAGATAATTGAAAGGAACTGCTGACTATGGGCTATATTAGAAGAAGGATGACAAATTTGAACTAAGAGTATATATTGATGCTGATTGGGCAGGAAATGTAGATGATAGAAAGAGTACAAATGGTGGAGCTTTCTTTCTTGGATAGAGATTAGTTTCCTGGATGAGCAAGAAACAAAATTGTAATTCCCAATCTACTGCCAAGGCTGAGTATATTGCTACTACAGTAAACTGTTCAAATTTGATATGGATAAAATAATTGTTCGTAGGAATGAAAGAAGAAATTGCTAAACTTGTTGTTATTTTCTGTGACAACAAAAGTGCTACAAATATTTCTAAGATTCTAGTGATGCATACTAAGACCAAACACATAGCAATCAAGTATCAGTACTTGAGAGAATTGGTACAAGACAAAGAAGTTTGACTAGAATATGTGAATAATAAGGAACAAGTAGCAAATATATTCACTAAAACTTTACCTAGATAACTTCATGAGTACCTGAGAAGTCAATTAGGGGTCCTTCCCCTAACTGAGGCTGCCTAGTCAATCTAGGAGCACTGCATAAAATATGCTCTAGCAGAATATTTGACAAATTGATGTAGAAGATTGTCACACTTTAGGACTGGCCTAGAGTTGTGAAAATGAGCAAAGACAAAGAATCAGTCATAAGCAAGATGACAGAGGGAGAAACACTGAGCTGCACATATACTATCTACATCTGTTGAATGTATGTTTTATGTTGCTGCTTTGGCATTTTTGTCAAAGAGGAAGATGAACTGAGATAATATAATAACACATGATAGAAAGAGTACTGATGATAACACATAACAGAAAGAGTTATGATGATGAACTGAAATGAAAGATCAGGATAGAGGGAGATCCAAATACTTCTAACGGTCACAGAAGTAAGATTTATAGATTTTGAATCAGAATAAAGCTAAGGATATTACAAAATTTTATCTGATGGACAGATAAGTTTTTGGATTGGTTGGTAATCCATGTGTTATTTAGGTAGTATCATATGGTGTTTCCATCAATGCCAAAGAGGGAGATTGTTGGAAATTGTAATAAAAAATAATTGTTGTATTGTCATTGATATCAAAACCTTAACTTGTAAGACTGTTGCTACTTAGGAAAGTACTATATCTATTGTATTGTTGTGAAGGATTGGGGCAAGGTTGGTAAATATAGCACCTAAGGAAAGGTTGAGTTTTCTTGATACTACAAACTATACTTGACTATGTTGTACAATGATGAGACAATGTATTGTTTATCTTAGTAAAATTGAAGACTAAACTGGTAGGCTTAACCAAGCAAAAATGGATAAATCATGTTTAAGTCAAGTTATGGTAGTGTCGACCGAGTTAGTGTATGCCTAGAAAAAATCTAGTGTCACCCGAATATCAATAAATGCAGAGGAACACAGTGTATGCCGAGAAAATAGTTTTTAGTAATGACCAAGTTTTCTACATGAAGACCAAGTGGATGATCACAGTATTGACCAAGCATCAGCATTTTTATATTTGAAGAGAATTTAATTTTGGAGCCGACATTGTTGAATTCTTGGATTATGTAAAATGTGTTGACTTTATTTATTGACTGTATGGAAGAATTTAATGCACTGTAAAACATTTTATTGTAAATCTTTATGATATTTGAGATGATTCTAGAAAATGAGTCAAAGAACATAAAGAGGGTAGATTCAATGAATTTGACCTAACCCTAAGATCTATGAATAAGATTCAGTGGAAAAAGATGAGTTAACCTAATTACAGAGAATATTAAGGGAACCTAAGCACTGGATATGTAAGGTTGAAGCATGGGTGAAAATAGAATGTTGAAAGTTTATTGACTGTATAAGTTGAAAAGGTTGAAAGAGAAGTGTGGTGATTGCTTGAAGAAAAGTTTCGAGCAGATCAGAGATGGAGATGGAAAAGTTTCAAAGTCAGTAAACCAACATTTGTGTATGGAATTGGATCTGATATTTGCAAAGTGAGTTGTATTTTTTTTCGATCAATACTACTACTACTTTCTAACCATTGTAATAGTCAAAATCATTTTAACAGTCAAAATCATTTTAATAGAGGTTGACCTAACAGTCATATGTTAAATCGCTTGGACAAGGTTGCATTATAATGGAATGTATGTAAGTCCTTTGACCAGGCTCACTTTTAATTGGGTGATTGAAATCCTTTAATTGGGTCACACCTGGCAGTGTGTATTGTAAACTTTGACAGGGTTGGCTTTTAACCGAGCTCACTTCAGAAGAGTGAAAATAATAGTAGCATGTTACAAAGAGGTTTTTCCGCATTGAGTTTCCAATATAAATCCTAGTCTTTGTTGGCATTAAGCAGAATTGCCACTAGTGACAACACTTATTTGCATTCTGGATATAAACCGAGCAGACAGTGCAAACTGAGCAGACAGTGCAAACCGAGTAGACAGTGCAAACCGAGCAGACAGTGCAAACCGAGCAGACAGTGCAAACCGAGCAGACAGTGCAAATCGAGCAGACAGTGAAAACCGAGAAAGTTAGTACAAACCGATCAGGATAATGTAAACCGAGTAACATCTTGTCTACCGAGTCACCAGTACTTACCGAGTTCAAAACCTACCGAGTGATCAGTATGAACCATGGCTTCACTTCTACCGAGTGCATGACGATGCTGAGTAATGCAGTGGACGCCGAGTATCAGAAAGTCACCGAGTCAGTTTAAAGGAACCGAGTAACTATACTTGGGCCGACTTAGTAGCACTGATGTTTATTTGTCAAGCCGACTATGTAATTGTAATTGTAATTAATTGTTTAAGACTTGTATATAAGCAATGTTGTAAAAATAAAAGGATGTAATGAAATGTATGAAGTAGAATATATGTGAAAGAAAAAGTAAGGCAGAAATAAGTGAATTACAGAAGGCTTCAAAAGTATAAGGTACAGCAAAGAAAAATTCATCACAGAAGGTGATCAGTACATCAGCGAATCTCAATCAGCAATCCAGTTGCAAAGCAGAGATCTACTGTTTCATTCTAACAGGTGAATCAGTACTAAATCCTTTAACCGGGTAGACTTAATAGTCTTTGTAAAATCTCTTTACCGAGTGCATACTTCATTGTATTTTTTAAATCCTTTAACAGGGTGGATTTAGCAATCCTTATTTCTCCTAACAGGGCAGATCATCAGAAGTGATCAAATTGTAAGCCTTAACCGGCCAACTTTATTCTGCAGTATTAAAGCTTTGTGGGTTTCATCCCCACCCCAGTTTTACTTTCTTTTGGAAGGTTTCTGGGTAAGCAAATCTATGTGTCATTATTGTGAATGCTTTTAAGTTTCATGCTTTCTGTATGCAAAGGTTAAAAGGTAAATTTCATGTTAAAATTGTAAGAAAATTTGGAGTTACTGATTCACCCCTCCCCTCTCAGTAACTCGGTTAATTCCTGAATATTTCCAACAATTGGTATCCGAGCTACATTGGATCTCAAGACAAAGCTTAACTAGCTTGAGCAAAGATCCAGGACAATGGAGGTATTCAAACTGAACAAGGTGATTGAAAATGAAAAACTAGATCTGGAAATGGCCATAGCTAAACTCAAAGAAGCAAAAGAACATCTTTCCCAATCCCTAAGAAGAAGGAAGCAACTTGCAAATCAGATGAATGATCAGAATTACATTGAAGAAAAGATTGAAGATCTTCTTCCCTCAAATAACTCAGATGAAGCAAACAATGCTATCAAAGAACTCCTAGAAAAGAATGGGTCTCTGCAGGAAGAAGTGAGAAAATTGAAAAGAGAACAAGAACTACACTCTACAAGATTCTGTGAGATCTTGGAACAAAGAAACAAGTTGAAAGATGAATTAGATGGAAGAAACATTGAAGTCCAAAACAAAACCCTTCAGCTAGAAAATCTAATTGATCAGATCTCTCATACAAATGAAAAAATTCTAAATCTAAGATCAGAAATAGAAAACACAAGAGAAGAACTAAGATCTGAAAAGGAAACCAATCTAAGATTGATGGATGACCTAAACACTGAAAATCAAATCAATGAAGGAATGCTAAAAAGTCAAGAAGACTTGAATCAGCTGTATGTACGAAATCTTCATAGGCGAAAAGGAAAAGCAGGACTTGGATACAAAGAAGAAGGCGAATCCTCTAAGAAAGGTACTCAAAGAAATCAAAAACCTACTTGTAATCATTGTGGTAAAATAGGACATACTTCAAATAAATGTTGGAACAATGAAAAAGTAGAATTCAATGGAAAATGTTATAGCTGTAATCAACCTGGTCACAAAGCAAATAAATGCAGGGAAAAACCTAGATTTAGAGGTAATTGTCACAAATGCAACAAACAAGGTCACAAGGCATCCGAGTGCAGATCCAAGACATTTAATCCAATAGAACAAATTGTGAAAGCAATGTTTGGATGGGACTACAACACCTGGTGTAGATGTCATTACTGTGGAGAATATGGACACATTGGCATGAATTGCATAAAACATCATCTAAGGAAAAGAGATACTACCGTAAGATGTTTCAAATGCACTAAACTCGGTCACATAGCCAGAAACTGCATGAATGCTAGTGAAATTGAAGAAGGAAAGAAGAATGAAGCAACTAAGGTCAGGAAACAGATGAGACAAAAATGGATTCCTAAAGCTACCGAGCAATCCAGTCCAAGTAATGGAATGGATGGCTCTACCGACTCAAACTAAATTTCCAAGGAAGCACTGGAACTATATTCTCATAGATCAATCTCAAGCAGTTCCAGAACTGAAATTAAAAGAAAAGTCTAAATCAGCATGCAAGATGCAGTGAGATCACAGGGAGGTCGGTATAGTCTTCACCGAGCAAGGTCGGTACCTGTCTTTACTGAGCGAGGTCGGAGCAGTATGAATTCTCGAGTTCACCGAGCTGTGAAGTCTTTTCCGAGCAATTAATTCTTAGTGGGTGACAGTCTGTCAAAATTCCTACCCTAATTTGAAATGAGCATTAATGACAGAATTGTAAACAAAAAGCAAGTAATCAAACTCATTCTTCACCGCGAATCTTTAGCACTTTGAGAGCAGAAAATTTCAAGGGCAACCCGGTGATTCAATACTTTTGCGAAAGGAATTTTCTGTGAGCTACCATGGCATCATCCAGCACTTCAGTGAAGAAAGGATCTGATATGTTAGTCCAAGGGGAGTGGAAAGCACCATATTTTAAGACCGTGCCCACAATTACAGCAGCCCTAGATCCGAACGGAGCTCAATCTCAGATTCCTCCTAAGGTACTACTTATTAACGATATCCGCAATCATTTTAACTATTCAATTCATGAAATGGGAAACCTAGAACTAGACACTGTGCGTGAGGAACTATGTGTGGACGGTATTTTGAAACCCGAGCCAAACATCTGGAAGATAAGGGTTTAGTTCACATTGCACATCTTCCTCGAAACTTTCGAGATAAATGGGTTAGGTACATTCTCAGCCGAGTACACGATGGAAAGATTTGGCTTGAGCAACCTATTGAGATCACAAAGAAAATGATTTAACAAGTCACCGGTCTTCCCATGTTGAACAAAGCTAAAACTACAAAAACCCTAGGTCGGACGAAACTAGAGCAGAAAACCCTAGCCGAGTGGGATGGTAGAGGCATGAAAGTTAGCAGCATTACCGATGCTGAACTGAAGTTTGGTACACATATCATTGCCCACAAGATTTACAGTTCTAGTCGACAGAATAGTGTCTCCTGTGAAGCTATTGACCTAGCATACAAAGTGGTCAAAAACAACTTAACATTTGACCTAGCAGACTTATTGTTGAAACAGTTTAACAAGAACATGGAAAGCATCAAAACTTCCAAAAACAATCCATGTAAGTTTGGATCCTTGTTGGTCTGTTTATTCTTCTATGTTCAGAAATTCTTCCCTTCTAAAGGAAAAGTTGTATGGAGAAAAGATGTGCCAGTACTCTATGAAATAAATGAATACATCGCAGAAATGGGTGAAAACTTTGAAAGCATCATGGATAATTATTTTGAGTCTTTCAAAGAGAAAATGAATGACAGATTCCGGATTCCATAGAAGTTGGTGGAAGATTACAAAGATGACATCTGTTTTATGGTAGATTGTGATAATGTGTATATTCAAGCAGTTAAACCAAGAACTGTATATGTAAAACCTCTTCCTTATGAGGTAAATATTGATGAAACCAAGAATATCATTGAAGCTCTTCTAAATCAGCATGTCAATCCCAAAGCTCCATATTTTGGAACATATGATGAAGCTAAGGTGAGAATTGAACTAAGCATAAAGCTTCCACAGGCGGTAAACAAAGGAAAGAAGAGGATAGCCAAAATGCAAATGATAACCGAGGACAAAGAAGAAATAGATGAAAAAGAAGAGGAAAAGGATGAGAAAATAGAGGAACCAGAACCTGCAAAGAAGAAAGGAAAAGTTTTCATCACTAAGGCACCTGTGCCTCCCACTACTGTGTTTACAAGGAGAAATACAAGAGGCAAGGCAGACAAGGCAGAAAAGGCAGATAAAGACATAGTATTCAAAAGGCCTCCTCTAAGCCTTCAAGAAAAGCTCAAACTCTTTGGAGATGGATCAGGATCTGGAGTAACATAAAATCCTTGAGATATGAAACCAGATCAGAAGTAGAACAGAAGGAAATAGAAGATGCTGTTGTTGAGAAGATGGGACAGTGGAAATACTCTCCTGAAGAAATTACCCCACAGGTTCTAGCAGTTCTATTGAATCCAATAAAAATGAGATGGAGCAATGCAAGGCAAACTGTGATAGACATATTTGATCAAAACCTGAGACAGTTGATGCCGAGCTTGAATAATGATGAAGTAAAGAAGGCATTAAAAGAAAATGAAAATAAGATGACATTGAAGTTCAATACTTGTTTGATTTTGATCAACAATATTGAATCGGTTGTGAAGGCTGCAAAAGCCACATGGAAGAACATATACCACCTTCACCAACCGAGCATTGAAACTGTAATAATAAAAGATATTGAAGATGACAGCGATGAACAAGAAGAAGACACTGAGGTAGATGATACTGTAAGGATAGTAGCAGAAGTCATTGCATCCCTTCCTACCTCTCCAGTGAAAGTCTCTACATCCAGCCCAGAGACACCTTCAAGCATGGTTGTGACAACTTCCACATTTGTCCAATCATCTCTAGCAACATTAGAGGTAGCTACCATTTCTTCTACCGAGCTGCAGTCTCCTCTACCATCAAGTTTTCCAGCAGTAAGTTTTCCAGCTTTTGAATCTTCAAGTGTAAATATTTTAAGTTCTCCAGTAGAAAGTATACCAGTATCAATAGCCAGCCCTACTTTATGTATTGTCACTACTACAAAAGCATTAAGTACAGATAAGCCTAAAGCTCTACCGAGTATAAAATTTTTGGGTAAAAATGTAGTTGAGGATATAGACCTAGATGAAGAGATAGAGATTCCTACATTAGATTTTGCAAATCTCTCAGCGGACCAAATGCAGAATATAGGTGAGATCCTCCAAAGGAAAGCAAAACAAAAGAAGCTTAAAGAGGAGAGAGACAAGGAGTATCAAATCATCAAGGATGCTAAGGACATTTTGTCTGATGCATTAGGCATTAAAGTAGACTCCTCCCAGCATGTTTTGTTACAATTAGCAGAAGCAGTTGAGAAATACAATGAGGACTCATCCGGGACAGAAAAGTTAGTTGAAAGAGCCGAGAAGAGATTCAACAATAAAGTGCTTGAGCACATTGCTCAGCACATAGCTATTAACCAAGTGGAATTGTCTTCAGTTTTGTCTAACATAGAATCTATCTATTCGAATGCTACCTCTCTTTTGGCCAGACTATACAATTTTGCCGAGTTCACAAAGGATGTTAAAGATAAAATGAATAAAATGGATGAGGATATGAAGATTAGCATACAGAAGCTACAACTTGAACCAAGTTCAAGCTCTGCTCATCACATGAAAATTTCACACCTATCTAATATGCAGTCTGATCTACTGAAAGAAGACTCAAGGATCCGGTCCACACTGCTAGACATCCAACACATGATCCTTCCCATCATGAATACAATGTATAAGCACATTGAACATTCTAGAACATTGATTCATGACAATCAGTTCTCTATAGCAGATCACATGATTGAACTCTCTGCAGAAGTCCAAATTGCTATACAAACATGTAAGATCCTGCAAGAAAGTTGGGACAGAACCCTGGCACTAATAATGAAGGTACATTCTGATTTCTTATCAAATTTTGGATTCTCTCTGTAAATAACTTGTATATGCACCTTTGGCATTATCGTCAAAAAGGGGGAGATATGTATAGAAGGAGAGATATGTATACAGTTATAGATTTGTATAAGAAACAGTTAGCACATTGAAAGGGGGAGACAATGTATAAAGCCCTATAACAAAGACAAATTTTGAAAAAAAAAAAAATCAAAATAAAACTCAGCATGATTCGTGTATATAAATTTTGGCCAATAAGTGTTTTTGTCACTAATGCCAAAGGGGGAGATTGTTGGCATTAAGCAGAATTGCCACTAGTGACAACACTTATTTGCATTCTGGATATAAACCAAGCAGACAGTGCAAACTGAGCAGACAGTGCAAACCGAGCAGACAGTGCAAACCGAGCAGACAATGCAAACCGAGCAGACAGTGCAAACTGAGCAGACAGTGCAAACCGAGCAAGTTAGTACAAACCGATCAGGACAATGTAAACCGAGTAACATCTTGTCTACCGAGTCACCAGTACTTACCGAGTTCAAAACCTACCGAGTGATCAGTATGAACCGTGCCTTCACTTCTACCGAGTGCATGACAATGCCGAGTAATGCAGTGGACGCCGAGTATCAGAAAGTCACCGAGTCAGTTTGAAGGAACCGAGTAACTATACTTGGGCCAACTTAGTAGCACTGATGTTTATTTGTCAAGCTGACTGTGTAATTGTAATTGTAATTAATTGTTTAAGACTTGTATATAAGCAATGTTGTAAAAATAAAAGGAAGTAATGAAATGTATGAAGTAGAATATATGTGAAAGAAAAAGTAAGGCAGAAATAAGCGAATTACAGAAGGCTTCAGAAGTATAAGGTACAGCAAAGACAAATTCATCACAGAAGGTGATCAGTACATCAGCGAATCTCAATCAGCAATCCAGTTGCAAAGCAGAGATCTACTGTTTCATTCTAACAAGTGAATCAGTACTAAATCCTTTAACCGGGTAGACTTAACAGTCTTTGTAAAATCTCTTTACCGAGTGCATACTTCATTGTATGTTTTTAAATCCTTTAACAGGGTGGATTTAGCAATCCTTATTGCTCCTAACAGGGCAGATCATCAGAAGTGATCAAATTGTAAGTCTTAACCGGCCAACTTTATTCTGCGGTATTAAAGCTTTGTGGGTTTCATCCCCACCCCAGTTTTACTTTCTTTTGGAAGGTTTCTGGGTAACCAAATCTATGTGTCATTATTGTGAATGCTTTTAAGTTTCATGCTTTCTGTATGCAAAGGTTAAAAGGTAAATTTCATGTTAAAATTGTAAGAAAATTTGGAGTTACTGATTCACCCCTCCCCTCTCAGTAACTCAGTTAATTCCTGAATATTTCCAACAGTCTTGACACTTGTGTGAATGTTTTGGTTTGAACATTTATGTGTTTTTCTAGTTGAATTGTAGTTGGGTAGTAGACTACAATGTTATATGTTTCTATTATTGAATCAGTGATGACCGAGTTTGTTTTGGTGGCTTGATCTGATTTGAAGTAAATTTTTTAAGTTTGTCTTATACATTAGGACTTGAGAACAACTGATTCACCCCCCCTCTCTATTGTTCTAAATCATATTAACACTAATCATGTTCATTTTGATTCAAACATTTCCCAATTTTTATCATCTTTTTAGAGTCATTTTCATCCATTTGAACATCAAAAGTCTTAGTTATTAGAAAATTACATTGTATCAAATAATCCATTGGTAAAGAAGAAATATTTTTTTCATGATGTTGTCCAAAATAAGCTTATGTATTTAGATAATAAGGCTTCTATCATTTATGATGAAATGTAGATAGATCCTCATCAGCTCCTAAAAAATATGCTAAGGCTTCATCTTTGGGAAGAACATTGAAGATAGGTTTTTGATTCATGTCAAGAAGGAGTAGGTTAACCAACTTCAATTGTCCATCATAGATATGATTAACATTGAGAGGAAAATTCAATGGTTGTTTGTAAGTATTCAACCCCAATCCATATGTATAATCATAATTTTCATTGTCCAAAGGTACTTGTATACCTTGTTTTTATTAACCACATCCTTTCCCATTGAATCCCAATTTCTTGAGAAAATGATATCCAAAACCATATCTATTAGCCATATCAGATGGGGTCCAAGGAGCGGCATATGTCACAATATCATAGCAATCAAGGTTTATTGTTTGAATTCTTTCCTTAATCGATGCGGAAACAAAGTTGCTTTCTAATTCCTCAAAAAGTGGAGGAGTAAAAACTTATTTTTTAAACCCACTTTGTTCTTTCATGAACTCCAAATCAGAAAATTTATATTCTCTAATAAAAGAATGATTAAAGTGCAATGTTCCTCAATCATCCCCAGTCAAAGAAGAAGATGGAACTTTAGTTTGTTTAATCTCAGGTGGCCTTTTAGTCTCTTTCCTTGGTTGCAGAGGTTTGGAAACATTAGCATATTTCTCATTTAAGAAAGGGTCTGACGCATCATCTTTATGTAGCGTGTTGGTACTCAAAGTACAGCTTGGGTTTTTGAGCACCTTGTTAAAATTTTGCATTCTAACCCCTTTGAAGTGCTTTTTGAGCCTATTTTCCCAGATGCAATTATGTGCTTTTCCATGCATGTCAAGTGTTCATCTCCCTTGTTTTATCATTAGAAGACATCCCAAGTCATTAATTTCAAGTTTCAAGTTGTTTCATGATGTCTTGTTTTGAGCACTTGTCCAAATCTGCATTTGCGCCTAAGTGTCAATTTGCTGTAGCGGGCCCTGTTTGCAGTTGAATATCTTTTTTTATATTATTGGTCATGATGTGTTGGTTGTTGAATCATACTGTGGGCATGGGAGTGAGTCATATCACCAATTTTTAGCTCCCCATGTGCCTGTTTGACCTATTTGCCAGTGTCATTCCATTTTGTAATTTGTTAAAATTCTCTGAGTGCGCACTATCGAGCTTTATAAGTGCCCTACTTTGTGGCTTTTTTTTTGTGACTTGTTAGAGGTCTGGCATAATTGAATGTGGTTCTATATTTTAGACCTGGAAGACTAAGTGCTTGACAATTTTGAAGTCCTTGCCAATCCATGTGACCACTTTTCCAGGCCATTTCCAAACCCAGTTTCTATGTTTTTTAAAGTTTTAAAATCTGAATATATCTAACGAGCTAACTTTGGTGATTAATTCTAATGGGTGACTTGATCCTTAGGATGAGAAAATGATAGATTCATACTCCATGTATGAGGGTAAATCAGAGCCTAAGGTGCCGGTTCCTGAAAGTTTCAGTTGGTTAGTTTTAAAAGCCAGTTCCGGAGGCAATTTATGTAATTCTGGCAGTGCTGACGGGCAATGTTTTTAAGTAACCATGTTTGGTTACAAATATCTTCTGGCTCAAATCGTTCTGAACAATTTCCTCTTACTAGTGTATTGTAGTGTTGGAGGTGAACGTGTTTTCTCGGTGATGTGTTCCTGTGAGACCGTTTAGTCAGTTTTGGATGCCAATTAATGTTATTGGTCAGCTTCACAAAGGGCATTATTGTTTGATTGATGTGCCTAGTTTTGTTTGGCTGTGGTATTGGCTTTATATAAGTGGTTTCAATATGGTGTTCAAATGGTAACTTGTAGTTGCACACTTTGGCATTGAAGATTTTTGGAGGCATTTATAGAAGGCATCCCCAAACTATAGAGCAGTTATCTAGCATGAGGACTGATATTCCTGAATATCTACATGATATAGTAAATTGTTGAGGAAACAAGATTCATTATGATTCTAAAATTGAGTGTTGGTAAGGGAATTTAAGAGCTTTCCCTCCATTCAGGTATTGGCATGATAGTGCTAGCCTCCATATTACTTGAATATAAGTTCTCTTTAAAATAAGATAAGCATAGTGACTTGTAAATAATTGCACTACAAATGAGTGTTGACCGAGCATGTTTTGTTTCTCCAAATGGAACAATATGATAGTGCCGGAGTTATAGAAATATATATTGCACTTTGCATGGTAGAATGGCCAGTGCATCGTATGCACACTCCCAGGAAAGGAGACAGAGAGGTTGACAAATTCTCTTTGCAAGTTTGGTGTGAAGGCTACATCTTATCATGAAAAGTTTCCAAAGAAACATCTATGTGAGTTGTGTGATTTATTTCATAATTATTCACTACAGATCGTAGGTGGTTGTTCGGAAGGAGATGCCAGCAGTGCACTCTAGACAGAATGCTTGTGAAAGGTTGCCTGTTGGTAGGCAATGTGAATATGTGGGAGCAGTGCATGCCAGTCCAAACAATATGCAAGGCACTGTAAGAGAAGAGAGGCATGCACAAGTAAGAAAGGACACTTACACGGGTATGTTGCTAGCCCTTGTAATTACAAAATGTTTGCGCGTGAGATGGAGCAGTATAGGAAAAGGATAAATGAAGTTGCCAAATCCAATTTTCATGTAAAGAGAAGACCTTTGCAGCCTACGTAAGGCATTGGGGATTACCTATGTGGATGTTCTAGGGATGTGTGTGTGTTTCCATTAGTAGTGCACAAGGAGGAGAGTCATATGCATGCCTATCCCATTATGGCTCATGCGTGAGCCATGTTTCCTTGCATAGAGGAGAGGAACTAGGTATGTGCATAGGCGTGCCGTATAAAAGACAACCCAATCTTTGCCATTTCAAAGCATTACAGAGCCAATGATAGATAGGGGTTTCATTCTATATGGAGACATGTTTTAAAGGTTGCTTGTCCATACTATTTGACTACCCCATGCAATGTATAAGTGGAAGTCACCTTCTGCCAGCATGCATTGAGTTCAAGATTAGGTGAGGGGACTAGCATTGAAAGAGGGGACTATCAATGCACTAAGAGAAGATTCACACAAAGTATGAAGGGCTTGCACAATGAAAATTGAAGATGCCTAGGACAGGGGGCTAGGGTGTGTGCAAAGAGGAAAGTGTACTAGTGCAATGCAAGGTAGGGACTCACATATATGAGTTAGAGGAGCTGATTACAATGGAAAACCAATGGCCAGCATGAGGCAATAAACAAAATGGGTACATGCTGCAAAGAGAAAATGCAAACCATAGAAGAAATAAAGGAGGCTGCCTTGTGCAAGTAATGTTGAGTCAAACACATTAATAAGGAGCCTCACGCAAGTTATATTGGAAGTTGCTACCTACTAACAGAGCCCATGTAATAACAAATGAAGGTGCCAATCAAACAAAGGAGGGTGGAGTACCCAAGGCATGAGGCTTGCGTGAGTAGGTAGCTAGGCACCTGTTGGTGTTGAAGTGGACTATGTGGATAATCCCACATGCAATGGATGTGCAGATTTTTAAACCTATAAATACAAAGGAACTTTTATTGTATGGTAAATAAGAGCCAAGAGGCTATTGGCGGGCCCCTTGGCTGGAGAATGCAGTGTGCGGTGGGCCCCCCCTAATTTTGGTACAAAATGTGAAGAGGGTTTTAAAACTCTTAGAACTAATATCCCACATGCATGCAAAAATGGGTCTCGGAGATGAATATAACTAAATCCACTCCCAATATGAAATAAGTTGAAGCGTAGGAGGCTATGCTTGCATGTGTGCTGTGTGGCTGCCTCAATTTCCATGCTGGTAGGCCCAAAAATAAGAGTTTTTGTAGAGCGCTGATGGTGGCTGGAGATGACACATGGCATGAGGTCATGCATTTGTGGGATGAGGATGACAGTTAGTGAATCTTTTTGAGAATTGGAGGTAGCGGTCAACTAACCACATTCACGTAGTTGCTAGATAGCTGGTGGTTTGGCCAAGTGATCCAAAGAATAGGAGAATAAGTTGGTCGCTAGTTCTCTAAGTTCTGGCAGTTAGTGAGAATTCATTCCAAAACTCAGAGAGTATGCATTCACCAGTTCTCCAAGTCTGTGATAGTTAAGTGAAATCATTCAAAGAATTGGAGACTGGGTTCAATCGCTCATTCTCCAAATGTTAACCCAAGGTCAAGAAAATTTTTGAGAATTGAAGAATAGAGCTATTCACCTAGTCACAAGAGGTAACTGCTGTTAGGAATTTTATTCAGAGACCTAGAGAATGCATATGGTTGCTAGTTCTCTAAATGGGGTGGTCAACTTGAGGTCAGGTCTGAGCATGCAATGAGGTGGTGACAAGTGTCAAGTTGTGGTACATTCTTATGGAAAAGTGCAGACAAATGTGAAAATATTATAAAATTGTAGATTATAAAAGAATTTGATGAAATGATATAGTCTGTACATTTGGAAATATTCAAAAATTTAAATGTCGTAGCCTGTTCACGGAAAAGGGTCCTAGAAATTCATTTTTTATCAGAACATATAAGTGTTATATGTTTCTGGAAAGGTCTTAGAACAAGGAATCTGATGGTGATGAGTATTTTCAGTTTTAGTGAAGTGGATGAGAGCAATTTGGGTTCAAATTCTAAGGACAAGAGTCAAAATTAGAATCAGATCAGTTTGAGAATGATTGTAGAATGTGCTTCAGTTGAAGGAATCAATTACAGATCAAAGTGTGGGGAAGAACCTGGAGATATTTTCTTGCCAAGGATAGATAACTGTCAGTTGGTTTTGAGCTAACTCAATTTTGCTATATCTCAGTTTTTCTTCTCATTGTAAGGGGATGTTGAAAATTTATGCTACTAGGACAGCTTCAGGCTTTTGGGTCTTATATTTGAAATGTTAAACACTAGTGAAATATTCAGCTCAGTAGGCAATTCTACCTCATATGCATGCTTCTTCAGTATCTCACATGGCCTAAACTTCTTCATTTTCAGCTTGTTATATGTACCAACTAGAAATCGCTCCTTCCACAAATGAACCATGAGTTCATCTCCAACCTGAAATCCCTTATGCCTCCTTTTCTTATCTGCTTTAGCCTTATACTATGCATTCATCTTGGTAATATGCTTCCTCACCTCCTCATGGATTTTCTTCAAGTGTTTTGTAAAATCCTCAGCTTCAACACTACTTATTTCTCCTTTATCTATCTTCCTCAACTTAGATGCATTTTTGGGACTATTTCCATATACAATCTATGGATGATGTGATGAACTAAACTTCAAATATGTCTTCAACTCTTCATTTTCTACTAGTGTCATTCTATGTACTGCCTTATTTGGCAAACTAGTTCTTGGAATCAAATCCATTTGATGACTAATATTCCTTACCAGTGGTAATCCTTTAGGTATATTATCAGATACAATAGCTTGGAACTCATTCAATAATTCTGCAACTTCTACATGTATATCTTCTACTTCCTCTTTCCCAGCCTTCAGAATTAAGGTAAAACACATGTTCTCATGCTGCATACCATCTAAGAAATTTCCTTTATCAACAAAATTTATTCTTGCATTACCACATACCTTTTCTTCAGTCTCCTTCAATGGCTTTAGCTTATGTCGCACTCCATCCTTTGTCAAGGAATAGGTATTCACATGACCATCATGTACAACATATCTGTCAAACTGTCATGGCCTAACCAACAACATATGACATGAATCCATAGATATGATATCACACAGTACATCATCTTCATACCTTTGATCTTGAACTTCACTAGGCACTGTTCACTGACCATGACCTTGTGGTCATCCTGCACCTAGGCAACCCAATATGGATGTGGATGTTTCTATCTCTTGAGCTTCAGCTTTGACACCATCTCTTCCGAAACCAAGTTATTAGTACTGCCACTATCAATAATCACATCACAACACTTACCCTCACACTTGCACCTAGTGCGAAATAGGCTCCTTCTTTGCTCAGGTTCATTCTCACCACTCAATAGGACTCTTTTGTTAATCAACATTTCTCCTCTTTTAGTATCTTCAGAATGTGATGATCTGGCATCTTTAGGTACATGTGAAACTCTTGCTTGGCCTTCATTCCTCCTATCTATCCTTCCTTGGCATTGAGGACATTCAAATGCCCTATGACCTTCATCTCCACAGTGAAACATGTTCCATAGAAGCCTCCTCTTCCAGATCCTTGTCCTCTTCCTCTTCCTCTCTGATCTCTATTATTCTAATCGTAGAAATGATTGAAATTATCTCCTCTCTGATTCTAACTATTACTTTCCTCATCCTACTTTTTTGGATCTTCATTTCAATCTCCATATGACTATCCATCAGATCATCTATCATGGCCTCTTCTGCTTTGTCTACTCTCAAACTTCTTATTTAGCTTTTCCTTTATTTTTAGGGAAAACTAGTATGCCTCTTCAATACTGTTCATTCAAACTAGATTCAATTCCTCCTAAATGCTTGGCCTCAACCCATTGAGGTAACTGGAAACTTTCTCCTTATCATCTTCTACATGGCCTGCTCTAATGAGGAGTCTTATGAACTCTTCCGTAGGTTAAGCTCATAATCAATAGGAATGAACTATCAGTTCAATTTATCCACCATCTGATCCCATATTATGATTTTATCCTTTCCTTTGCAATTTCTCTCCAATTGGATCTCCTACCACCAGATCTTCACATGACCCTTTAGTCTGGCCTTCGCAAACTTGACCCGATCAGGATCTTCAATATCTTAATACTTGAAATATTCTTCACATTTGTTGATCCAGTCAATCAACTCCTCTAGGTTAAGATTTCCTGAAAATGTAGGAACACCAATCTTAGGTCTTTTCTTGATCTTGGAAATGGCTTAGAAAAGCATTTCTTCCTCATGATTCAAAACTTCAACTTCTACTTCTTGATCATCATTTCCTTCTTTGGCTTCATCCTCACTTTCATCTTTGACATTAAGATTCATTCCTCTATGAATCTCTTCTTGCAATGCTTGCACTTATCTCTGGAGCTCTCTAACCTCAAGTGTCATAGCACCATCTCTTCTACCATGTTCCCTTTGTGGAGGCATTTTTGCACTTATCATTGAAACCCTAACCACAGTCTTGGTGCAAAATGCCTCACAATCAGTGATCTATTTACACAAAAACCCTAACCCACAGTCCTGGTGCAAACTACCTCATAGTCGGTGATCTATTTACACACTCAGGAACTAGTACTTTGATACCACTTGATGAAGGGTGCTCCCCTTAATACCATAAACACATAACATAAATAGAGAAACAACAACAATATGCAAGAACAGAAAATGGGCTTCTTATTATCTCCACAAATGTAGAATTACAAACTTTTAGAAGTATAATATGAAAAGCCACATGGGCATTCCCTTACAATATTTTGTAGGACAAAGCCTTGAATCAATACCCATATCTACTACCCTGAACTTCCTAGATAACACTACATGCCTTCTTTATATAGGAAATTTCCACCGCCTAAGAAGGTTTCAAAAATTTCGCCCTTAAGGCTGACTATACATAGAATTATTTTATTTTCACAATTTTTACAATATGGTCGGCTCAAAAGAAATACAAAATATTCTTTTAGGTAGCCCAACTTCCAAAGGCCACAACTTTTTAACCATAGCTCCATTTTTCTATTGTAGCCACTTTCCAAAAATACCATGATGAGATCAACAGTGCCTAACATGCATAAGGGCCAGCCAGCTAGGGGTTGATCACGATTCAGAGCCTCTAAGGCCTTCAAAATTGACCTGAAAGATTTTCTACTAAAAAACTCCAATAACTTCACCAATACTGATGATGTGACAATGAAACTCAACTGATAGGCTCGAATGACTAGGATGAACCTCCAACTATGAAATCAAAACATTCTGAGATCATATGACCAACTTACTAAAAATAGTAAGTTTCCATAGATAGCAGCTCTGCACAAGATAGCCCTTATTGAAAAGAAAATAGAAATATTTTTTTGTGATGCAAGATTGCTCTTACACCTAGGATGCTCCTACATCAGTTTGAGAGTATCCATCTGAGAAGAGATTAGTTTGGTCAAATTGGTGAACATTAAAGAAGTTTATCAATTTGCATTGAAAGTTGAGGAGAAATTGAACAAGAGACATGAGCAAAGACAAAGAGGTAGAGGTGGTAGATTCTCAAGAGGAAGAGGTAGATCCTATGGTGAAAATAGTAGATCAGAATCTGAAAAGGCAATTCTTGATAAAGTCAAGACCAAGTGGAAAGGTGAAAGTTCATCTAGAGGCAAAGACAATAACTACCGAGGTGGTTATAATAGAGCTGGTTTTCGAGGAACTTGTTACAATTGTGGAGAAGAAGGACATAGATCATTTGAGTGTACACATGCAAGTAAGAAGGTTGGTAGCAGTAGAAATGCTTTGGTGCAAGAAGAGTCACCGAGAGAACCTAAGAAGGAAAATAACTTGATGGTAAGAAGAGCACTTTGGAATGAAGGTAAAAAGGAAGATCCAGTAAGGAAAAGTTTGTTCAAGACTAGATGTAGAGTTTCTGACGGATTTTAGAAAATAATAATTGATAGTAGTAGCTCAGAGAATCTGGCATCTAAGGAAATGGTCACAAAGTTGTAGTTGCAAAGGTTGGAACATTCGAAGCCCTATCAGATTTCATGGATCAAAGATGTGTTAGAAATAGGAAATACTAACAGGGGGGGTGAATCAGTATTTCACAAACTTTTACTTTTTCCCACTTATGGATATAACAGATTACTTTAATGCATACAAAGCATAAGAAACTAAATAGCATACATAATAGTAAATGTAAAGAACTCATAATACATGATATATTCTCGAGGAAACCTTGGCCAATGGAAAACCCCAGTGGGGATGGTACCTAAAAAGATCCACTAATCAAAAGTATCCTGTTAAGGATGTTGACCCTGTTAGGAGTCTATTACAAACATATAGTGTATCAGTCCTGGTTAAGGGACTATAGGCCTTGTTAGAAGCCTGAACCCTATTAGGAGTTGTAGATACAAAACCTGATTACCAGATGAGCTCACTACCCAAACAAGTAATACAAATATTTACTGATTACAATATGGTACTACTTATAACTTCACATCAACAACTTTCACCGCTATCACAATATACAACTATCACAAGTTACATTTCAAGTATGTTCGGTACATTACAATATTACATTTTTATACAAGATACAAACATAATATCTTTCTCCAGTCAGCTTCCACACCTTTATCCAAGAGTAAACATCTAGGATGTCGACTCTTTACAATATTAAGTCATTATTTTGACAAGAAAAATAATCCCTTAATTCATTTACTAGTTCTGCCTTCAAAACTACTCTATCAGCTATACTCTATCATAGGTAAAACAATCATAACTTTGTCTATACTATCCATACTCTTTTTCACACTAAGATGGGGTATCCTTAGACACCATATAGTCTATGTTCAACTACGTGAACTCTGATCATGCTACAGTGAACGTCACCAAAATAAACTATATCAGGTGCTCTGTCAAAAACATTGTTTCATACTTAGACAATTTTAGTCTGTGATCTTCCATACTTACTTTCCAGCTTATGTGATCTTCATAGGGAACATATGTTTCCATAATGATAACATCCATGTACTTACCTCAGCCAAATTTCCAACAATCTCCCCCTTTGTCATTGGTGGTAACATATGAGAAAATTAGGTAAGTGTATAAGTCAAAATCTCAAAATTTGTATCAAAATTGTGACCATAGAATATTATCCTTATATCTCCTCAAAATATACACATAATCTATAACGCTTCATAATACTCCATAGAAATCCCCCTATGAGTATCCTTCCTTATCATATATAAACAATTTTCTAAGTATCTCTCCCCCTTTGACAACAATGACAAAATAAAGGGTGGAAAGGGATATACAAAATTGTGTCAAAACTTTTACCTTACTGTCTTATTGCAAAGCTGGTAGCCTTGCAACACAATCTACAAAATCTGACTTCCAAACCTCAAAATATTTCTCCCAAGACTTCTTAATTGATTCTGCTACATTGACTAAAGTACTCAATCCGTATGCTGCAATCTGACAAGCTTGAAGAGATTCAAAGTTGAACTTCTGAAATGATGTCTTAGCAGTAAGACATTCTTCTATCTACTCTTATATTATAGTCAACTTGATTGAGACATGCTCTCTCAAGATGTTCATCCTATTAATTTTCCTGTTCTTCTCATCATTCAAAGTCCTTATCTCATCACATAATTTTTTGATCTTTTTCTCAACTGCACTGATCTTTATGTTTGGGCTGACCATTGAGTTTGTCTCTACTACAATCTCATCTTGCTTCTCTTTTATCTTCTTCTTTTCCTCAATTATTACATTTTTAGATTTTGTACATTGAGTGTAGAAACACTTTCCAGTCTCAAGATGTTTCCTTAAGTTCTTAATGTATATGTCAAGGCTGCCAATGTCATTTTTGATATTCTGACTTATATTCTGCAACATCTTAGCTTCATAAGCTGCCTAAGCCTTAACCTTAGCAATATCAGTCAAATTAGTGAACTCAACATCAAAAGAATTTATTACCATCTTTGCTCTTTCAAGTGGATCTGAATCAAAGACTTTTGTAGATATAACACTTTGTAGCTTCTCAGTCAAATCTTTTAGGCTACCTTCCAAATTCTTGACCTTATTGTTTTTCCCAATACTTTTGTTCAAAGATGTGATCAATTCTAGTTGATCATCATCATCCACTACTTTGTCTAAATCTTCAAACATCGAACGAATCTCTCTTTTCATTCTAGTCTTAGGGGTAAGACTGATGTCCTCTTGCGGTATCATAGGTACAATAGGTGCACTAGATGTAGTGACCACTGCTGCCATTTGCTTCTTTGTGTAATACCCCAAAAATGGGCTATAAGTTCATTAACCTCCTACATCGACAAATCAAACAAAATTGACATCGAAGTCCTAACCTAAGGCACATCTGAACATCATCGAATCATAATTGATTATCTTAAATTCTGCATCAGGGAATATTCCTAGTAATATTCCTAATTATCTTAATTATCTTTAATTTAATGATTATTTGGCGATAAATCCAATTTATCCTAAAGTTTGATTAATTGAATATTTTTCGTATTTAATTAATTAGATTTAATATTTGCCACTTAATTGTTTAATTAAATTTAATTCTATCTATTATTAATTGTATTATTTAATTTTGACAATAAATCCAATATCCTATGAATAATTGATTAAATCTTTATTTAATTAATTAAAGCAAGTTGTCATTATTTAATAATATAGTTTTTAATAAAAGTTTGATAAATAGTTAATTAACCAATAAATTAATTATTTATTTTCAAAAATCAAGTTGAGTTGAGGATAAATCATTTTATTTATTTATTTAATTCTTAATTATTATGCACATTCAAAAGAAACAGTTAAACTCCAAATCAGAAAATCAATGCAAGTTATTGACTTTTTGGAACTCAACATCCTTTTGAAGTTCAAAAAGCTGATCTAAACTCTAATTTGAGTTAAAAAGCTATTTTTGCATGATTTTTGAGAATTAACTATCTTTCATGATCAGATAACTCAAAAATCAAGATGAGTTAATTTGAGTGATTTATGGTTTTTCCCATGCACCTCCAAAGCCATGGATTTCTATAAAACCAAGGCTCGGCTCTTCATAATTCATCCACAAATTTGCACAATCACGCTGGAGAATTGGAATTGGGAAAATCAAAGCTCTTGCAAATCAACACCTTTGTGAGATCAATCTTGTTTTGCATTCATTTAGATTCATAGTTTTCATATCATAGCATAGAATTTCACAGCTTTGCATATCATTGTTAGATAGATCAATTCATAGCATATCAATTTGATCTAGCATAGATTTCATATCAGATTAATCATTCTTATTGCATAGAAAAATCCAAAAAAATAGCTTAATTGCATTCATTCCATATCTAGAATTGCATTCAAATCCTTCATTTAGGTGTCGTCTAGGTCACTGATCTCAATTACAATTTGAGAACATCAATCTCACACCTATTAGAAGGTAGTAAATCGCTTGGTTAGATTAGATTTCAATTTTGCATGATTTTGATTATAGCTAACCTCTAATTTTTTACTGAGTGTTGTGTCTATAGATCAGGTACAATTTTCACACACACATTTCTAGCAACCACCGTGGGGCCCTGAAATGGGTTTCTAATTCAATTCTATCAATTTCTATCTTTTTCTTCTTGGGATCTGTGCAAAATTGCAAATTTTTTTTCCGTACATCTGTCGTACAAGTTTCTGACAAATGTCGTATGGGAGCATACCCACTGTCGTATGATACTGGACCCACTGTCGTGTAATAGTCTATCGGATCGAGACTCATTTCATTACATACGCACTATTTTTTGGGAGCTCAACTATCGTATGGTAGCATACCCAGTGTCGTACGAGTTTATGGACTGTCGTCTGGGAGTATACCCACTATCGTACGAGTTTTGGTACCAGATTTCAATTGTCGTTTCATTTTTGTAGATAGTTTGTCAGATTTGATTTTTGGATTTTGACTGACAGCTAACCCTAACAATTGAAATTTACTGTTTCAGATTGATTTCTGCTAATTTTGATTGGGAAAAGTGCAAGAATTGCTAAAAATTAGGTAAAATCTACTAAGCGCATTGTGAGGATCACGAGGTATTCTCCTTGTTCTGAAAACATTTCGATTTGGACTTAAAATAAATCTCTCACATGTCAAGCTTGTGTGCATCTTTTCATGCTTTTGATTTATTTCTACACACTTTCATAATTTGATACTAGGTTGTGATCCCTTAAGGATTCATTAAGTAGTCTTAGAATACTTGTGATTGATCTTGATTGCTATCTTGGGTTATTGGACTCGCTAATCCGCTGGCCCCTCATTTCCACCCTGTGGTTGCAATCTCAGTGCCATAAAGGGGAGGGGTCAACAGGATAGAAGCGTTAAGTGTTCCACTTGGCAACCCTTTTGTGCTTTTAGGAACTCACTTGTTTTCTAAGTTCGGGACTCATTTTCAACTTGTGTGAGGTGTTAAGTGTTCCACCTTGTGGACTCATCTCATATTCACTTTAAGGGTTAAGTGTTCCTCTTTCTTCTTTTTGGGTACTTTTGGTAGATTTGCTTTCGGGAATATATCTGTGCTCACATAGTAATTAGGCCCTATGAACACTATTTTTGATTCTTGAGAGATTAGATTCCTAGAGAAATCTTTCTTGACGATAGAATCCTTGTAGGTAGGGAGGATACTTAGTGTGTTTCATATTCAGCTTGGTTAGTGCGTCTTCTCTTATTGATCGACACATTCTCTCTCCGGAGAGGTTGATAGATCACATGGGGTTGATATCATGAGCTTTGGTGAATCAAAATTGGTTAGTGTGTCTTCTCTTATTGATTGATACATTCTCTCCTCGGAGAGGTTGATAGATCACGTGGATTTGATATCACAGACCTTGGTGGAACAAAACTTTGTCTTAGCGTGTCAGATTAATCTACTTGCTTTGTTTAGGTTAAAAGTGAAAAGGTGTCAAAAACCTTGGATCTGGAGCCAAGTCCCCTTGTGGTATACTATTGTGAGTCATCTTTAGAGAGGGTTAACCATAGCGGACAATCCCTTCATAGGGAAAACTATGTTGATGGAACCTCAAGTGGTCATAGCCATTTTCGCCGCGGTAGTGACAGCTGCTATATAAATGTCATTGTGGAAGAAATCTCCACAGGTATGGTTCATTGTTGGGTTGTCAGATCTCCCTAGTAGCTCTTGAAGATTAAGTTCTCGGACTATGTCAAAAACCTGGTGCACCAAAATTGGAGTTCACCCCTTTGAATCATAAAAGTTGCAGAGTCAAACCATTACTAAAAACCCTAGAGAGGCCAATTTTTCATTCTCAGGTATATGTGTGTTATTGCAAAACTTTTTAGAACATACACAATTAGTACTCTCAGGGATTAGCACAATTTGGTCACTTGATTGTTCATGCACAAGGTTTCTTTTTCCCTTGTTCATTGTTTTCAGACATGCTTGGAATCACTTGCTTGCTATTCTACATGCTTGTTTATCTACTTGGCTATTAAAAATGATCAAATCTGGTATAATCTTCAAATCTGGACAGTACAATTTGCAAACAATCCAAAACTGAAGACCTTAAATTTTGCAAAAATTGACGTAAATTCTTTTTGGAGTCAAAAGTCATTTCAGGAAGTCAAAAATCGTATGAGTTTTGTCAAGTGTCGTTTTAGTATTGCCCATCTGTTGTATGATTGAGAACCCAGTGTCGTACGAGTTTTCAAACCAGCAAATTCAAGAAAGTCAAAACCCTGTTAGCAACTGTCGTACGAGTTTTGTCAATTGTCATTTCATTTCTACCCAACTGTTGTACGAGTTTAGCAACTATCATTTCATAGACTACCCAATGTCGTACGAGTTTACAGAGTGTCATTTGGAAAAATTTGAGAGAGTTGTCAAAAATTATCAAATTGCAAGATATCCAATGTTTCGAGCCTAGTTCCAGAATCTATCAAAAATATCATTGTGTCAGGAACAGAGCAGTAGCTATTGAGCATTCTACCATTTTCTGAGATTGATCTTTTGAAATTGATCTAGCCTTCTATTTGATCAATTTGAGTCCTTTTTATCTCATGTCAAAACCTTGTCATAACTATCAATCTTCAATCAATCTTCAAAAATAGACTAAGTGTTGAGAACTCATGTCCGCTATGTTTTGGGTGATCTATCCCATACATCTAGGGCATAGTTTCCTTCACCCACATCTCATCAAATCTTCAAAACTATCATAATCTTGACAAGGTTGTGTCATTCAATTTTCTTGAATCAAATTGTTCTTCAGTTGTCTTCATCCTTTTCTTCTATTTCATTCAAAGTTAATGGTGGAGACTAGAGCTTCTTCACACAAGAAATCAGAAGAAACATCTCAGAACTTACTTTTAATCAATACCCCGGGTCCAACTCTTGAACAACTCATCAAGTCTGGTATCTACGAAGATGACGGTCTCAGTAACTTTCAATTAAAAACTAGTTACCTACCTCCTCTATCAACTCACAGAGGTAATCAGCAAACTCCTCCTCCATCTATTCCAGAGAGTCCAAAAACTCCTATCATGTCTCAAGCAGGGACAAACCACGGTTCTCTAGGAGGAGGATCCCAAGGACCCCATTCTCAACATAATGCTGACCAAGAACCTACACCCTCTGAAATCCATCGATGTCAGAATGATAATGAATTCAAGAGAATGATGAGGTATTTCTTGAAAGTGGATAAAGAGGCATACTTTTTGCTATTAGCCCAGGAAGGAGCTAAACTTCCTCCTCACTTCAATGTTGAAGATATCATCATGCATGAGGAAGAAACTCTGATGACGGCCATAATGAACCAGCTGCACGCTATGCAGGTCAAAATGAATAAAATTGAGAAAGAGAAGGAACCCAAGGAATTCTCCATGGAGGCCCTTTGTCCTTTCCCTTTTGACAAAGACTTGCATATGCCTCCATTCCCAAAAAGAGTGGAGATGCCAAAGTATGACAAATATGACGGACACTCTGATCCTCAAGATCATGTCAGAGAGTTCTGTATGCAATTCATGGAATGCATGCATGAACTAACTTATCTGATGCATTTTTTTCCTAGATCCTTGGGAGGAGCATCCATTCAGTGGTTTTCAAGATTACCTTCTACGATCAAAACTTTTGAAGAATTGATTCAATTGTTTTATCAACAATATTCCTACAACATTCAACATCCGATCACCATGATCAATATCTGTAACCTCAAGCAATATCCAGGGGAATCATTCCTAACTTTCCTCAAGAGGTGGAGAAATAAGTTCTCTCTATATGCTAGACAAATTCCTGAAATGGAGAAACTTGAAATCTTTATCAATAACCTTGTTCCAGAGGTCAACTATCCATTACAAATGCAAGATCATGTATCTTTTGATAAAATGGTGGATAATGCAATCAAGATTGAGAAAGTAATTGTCAAGAAAGGAGAAATCACACTTCAAAAGGACAAGTCTAAATCTGGATCTAGCTCAAAAGATAAAAACAAGAGCTGGAATAGAAACAAAGGTATCATCTTTGATGGTGTTGTTGACACTATCTGCACCCCGTCAAAGGCACCAGCCTACAATCTCACCCTTGGCACCAAAGCCATTAACACATCAGAGAAAAAATCTACTGAACCATCTCCAAAGAAGCCATTCAAATGATGGGATAATAAATGAAAGTTTACTCCCCTGGGAGAATCTTTAGAATCTACCCTAAGAACCCTGATAGCTGATAACATCATCTCTTTACCACCAATCCAAAACCTTGATTCAGATCCAAAACCATATTGGTGGAAAGATAATGAATTATGTGCTTTCCATTAGACTAAAGGCCAAAAAACTAATGGATGCTTCCACTTGAAGCATACCATTCAAGACTTGATAGATCAAGGGGACATCATGATCGATAATCCTACCAGCAATAATGATCACATAGCATTTATAGAACCATTTCCACAACATGGCAAGGGAGTTTCCACTTCTCAGCCTAACATGGGGGCAAAAGTCAACTATGCCTACCCTAGAAACAATGCTGTCATCAATATCGTTGAACCATGTCTCTCTGAGAGCTGCAATGTCATCACGATTGTACGAAGAGATAGAAATCATTCTTTAGCTAATGCAGTTACCAGATCACAAGCTCAGGCTCATCTGAAAGGACAAACACCAAGTTCATCTAATGTCCCTAAGATACCTTTCAATCTCACATTTGCTTCTAAATAGAAGGCTGCCTTGAAATCTTCTAATCCAAAGGATACAAGACCTACATCTTACAGCATCATCCAACAACTCCAGCATACCAATGCCAAAATCTCTATGTTTGAGTTACTTCAGATATCCCCAGCTCACACAGATGTCCTAGACAAAGCTTTGCTCGGCTCTAATGTTCCTGACAACCTAGATCTAGATAGGTTCCAGACTATGGTTGGTCATCTAACATCTCCACAATATATCTCCTTTTCAGAGGAAGATGAAAACTCCATAAGTCAACCACATAATCATCCCTTGCACATAGAAGTCTTGATCTAGAACCGTCGAGTCAAACGTGTGTTGATAGATGGGGGCACATGCCTCAACATTTGTTCTTATAGCTTAATCACACAGTTGGGATTCTTAGAGATGGCTATTGATCCTCAAAAGAAGATCACCATAAAAGCCTATGACAAACAAGAAAGAGCTTCTAAAGGCACCATTGTCTTACCCATCTGAGTGGGTCCGGTCATCAAAGATACCACATGTCAGGTGCTTGATCTGCCATTGGCTTACAATATCCTTCCAGGGAGACCCTGGATACATGAAATGCAAGCTATTCCTTCTACATACCATCAATGCTTGAAATTTCCCTATGAAGGGGTAGAAGTTACTATCCTAGCAGATCTGAGTACAACTTGCAATACATTGAAGGAAAGTGTTGATAAGCTTGTTCCCAATAACAAAGAATCTTCCATCAAGAAAAAAAATGTGGCTTCCACATCCAAGATGGAAGACATTGCTAAAGAGATCAATATCAAAGAAAATGGGATGGGAGAATACACTATAGGGCCAGTCTTGTCTCTAACATCTCTCCCAATCTCACCTAAGTCATATGGACAATCCTTGAAGTAGTCTAAATCAGAACCTAAGGAACCTATGGAAGCATACAAAAGAAATTTTGTGGTGGATCAAGTATCCAAACAAGAATTTGAAGAGGATGAAGCTATGCTGGCATGGCTATACAAAGAGGATTCTGAATCTAAAATTGTTCAACCTAGTGAATCTATAGCACCTACAATCCCTTCTAATTCATATGGTCTAGGAAACAAATTGATAGCCAAGATGGGATATTCTGGTCAAGGACCTCTAGGAATCAGAGGAAAGGGTCTTGTGACACCCATTTCACATATTGGTAGAGCCAACAAAGATACTAGTGGCTTAGGCTTTAAGAAGAAACCCTATCATCTCAAAGGTGGTTGTTCTCATGTCATAGAACAAATTGCACCAGGAGAACCCCTTCTCAAGAAAGAAGAGATAGAACCCTCAGATGATGATTTAGATAGTTCAGAACTCATCCCCTATGAAAAATTGCCTAAACAGATCAAAGATCTTCTTGATGATAAAGATGATCCTATCAAAAGAATTAATGTAGTAGAAACACAAGAACCTACTGTAGCGCAAGAGATGGTTGCACCACAAGAACCAGCCAATCTCGAAGGTGATCAAACTGATCAAGAAGAAGGAGGTAGTTATTCTGGCATTGATTCCCATGAATATGAATTCAAGTTAGAGACTGAGGGTAATCCTTCTTGGGGTATTCATCCTGACTTCACACATTTTCTTAGATTTCATAGAGATCCTGAATCAGAAGCTGAGTCAAATGACTATGAATGGGGTGCCATTCCAGAAGAAGATGAGCTTATAACAGAGAAATATATTTATGTTATTCACCAATATGTATCTCAACACAACGTAGGTCTAGAGAGAAACAATGAACTCAACGTGTCTGATCCACCTATGGCTGAAGAGGATTCCCACGATAACATTGAGCCTATTCACGAGTTAAACATTTTGAGCTGTAATATCACCTTTGAACTTGAGCGTCGAGTTAGGACCAATGATGACATATCCACATCCATGAACACCATATCCCAAGCCTTTCCCACTTTGACTATCCAACACCCTGATCTTATCGACCAAACTTCCACAAACCCAAACCATGGTATTTATATCTTCCTGAATGACTATGCCCTTGCCTGCTACCTCAATGTAGTTGAGCCTATGAGTACTTCCATCACTGAATTGAGTGTCAGCATGACTGAGTCAGACATCAAATATCTTAGTCAAAAAAATAAAAAGAAAAAGAAAAAGAGTTCTGAGGGTGAAAACCACTTTGTGGCAATCTCAGAACCTACAAAAGTAAAAAGAAAAGATGTATCTGAAGGTGAAAACCTCTCTGAGGTGCCTAAGGATGAGATATTTGATGTCCTTCTGAGTCATTTACAGGACAGGTCTCTAGTTCTAATTGAGCCCACCCAATCCATCAATTTGGGTACAACAGAGGAACCACAATTGGTACATGTAGCACAATCTTTATCAGAAGAAGAGAAATAGAAATTTACTACATTCTTGACAGAGAAAAAGATCAACTTTTCATGGAAGTATTCAGATATGCCAGGGTTGGATCCAAATCTTATCATGCACCATCTATCCATTGCTCCTGGAGTAAAAATGGTCAAGCAAAAATTGAGAAAGATGCATCCTCATGTTGCACTTTTAGTCAAAGCTGAATTAGAGAAACTCCTAAAAGCTGGATTCATCCGCATCATAGACTATGCTGAGTGGATCTCCAACATTGTACCTATTTCAAAACTAGATGGTTCAATCAAAGTGTGCACAAACTTTAGAGACGTGAACAGAGCATGCCCTAAGGATGACTTTCCACTACCTAACATTGATATGATAGTGGACATGACTGCGGGCTATGAAATGTATTCCTTAATGGATGGCTTTTCTGGGTACAACTAAATCAAAATTGCTCTAGAAGATCAAGAGAAAATAGCTTTCACATGTGCGTGGGGAACCTTCTGTTGGAATGTTATGCCATTCGGACTCAAAAATGCTAGAGCTACATATCAAAGAGCAATGACATCTATTTTTCATGATATGATGCATAGAACAATGGAGGATTACGTGGATGATACCTTGGCAAAATCAATGATTAGAACTGAACATCTAACAGACTTGAGCATGATCCTGGACAGAATGGAAAAATTTAGTCTTCGACTAAATCTAAAAAAGTGTGCTTTTGGAGTCACTTCTGGCAAGCTCCTAGGATACATCGTCTCCAAGAAAGGTATTGAGGTCGATCTAGCTAAGGTGAAAGCTATCATAGAGATGCAACCTCCCAAGAATATTAGTTAAATGTGAACTTTGCAAGGGAGAGTACAGTCCATCAGAAGATTCATATCATAGTTAGCTGACATATCACAACCTTTCACAAAGACATTACATAAAGGTGTGACCTTTGCATGGAATGAAGACTGTGCAAAGAATTTTGATCATATCAAGAATTATTTCTCAAATCCTCCTATGTTAATGCCTCCTAGTCATGGGAAGCCATTAATATTATATGTCTCTGCAACAGATACATCACTGGGGGCATTGCTAGCACAGCATGATGAGAACAAGAAAGAAAGAGCCATCTACTATATCAGCAGAACTTTAGTGGCCTATGAGAAGAACTACTCAATGATAGAGAAGGCATGTCTAGCTGTGATCTTTGCATCACAGAAACTGAGACACTACATGTTAGCTCATACTACTCATTTGGTAGCTAAAATTGATCCACTGAAATATCTCCTAAGCAAAGCTGCCCTCACAGGTAGACTAGCTAAATGGGTCATGCTCTTGAGTGAATTTGACATTGAATATATTGAAAGAAAAGCTATCAAAGGAAAGCTCATTGCTAATCAATTAGCTGAAGCACCACTGTTTGATGATACACCCATGCAAATGGAATTTCTTGATTCCTCTATCATGCACCTCTCTTCTAGAGCATGGCGGTTATTCTTTGATGGCTCCTACACACAAAATGGATTTGGAGCAGGCATATTGTTCATCACTCCTCAAGGATACTCGATACCCAAAGCATTCAGACTAAATTTTCCTTGCACAAACAATATTGCTGAATATGAGGCACTTCTCAATGGTATGAAAATGGTAATACAGTGGAGAGTTACAGAGATGAACATCCATGGAGACTCACAATTGGTTATCCACCAAGTCAATGATGTGTACCAAACCAAAGATGAAAAACTCATTCCTTACAAGAGAATGGTAGATGATTTAAAGAAATATTTCATATCTATCACATTTGAGAAAATACCTAGAACGGAGAATAAGGCTGCTGATGCAATGGCAACATTATCTACTCTCTTACAGTAGCCCGAACATGAGCTACGCTATGAGTTCCTAGTAGAAGCCCTATCCTATCCTGCATATGACTCCCCTGAAACCCGCATGATCTACACTGTTGTAGGTTATGACTCATCTCGCTAAAAAAATCTATTCTCCTATCTCCATGACCAAATCATCCCTGAGTCCTCTAACCATTTTGAGAAATGAAACCTTATCTGATTCACATCCCGATATGTCATCATTGGTAATGATCTGTACAAATGAGGTCTAGATGGTACACTACTTAGATGTTTAGAATGGGAAGAGTCTCAACGTGCATTAGAGGAATTCTATGAGGGTATATGTGGGTCACACTCGAACGGTTTAACATTAGCTTGAAATTTTATTAAGGCTGGGTACTATTGTCCTGAAATGGAGAAAGAGGCTATTAAATTTGCTAAAAACTATCAACAGTGTCAAGTACATGGCAACTTGATTCATGCTCCAGGGAGAGATTTGATTCCCTTTACTACACAATGGCCTTTTCAACAATGGGCATTTGATCTCATAGGTGCTATCCATCCACACTCTTCCAATGGACATACCCATATAATCACAGCTACAGATTATTTTACAAAATGGGTAGAAGCAGTTCCTCTAACACAAGCAATGGGGAAATAGATCTCTATGTTCATCCTAAACTACATCATTTGCAGATATGGGATCCCTCACTCTATAATCACAGATAACGGGGGACAATTCAAAAACAAGGATCTAGATGACTTATGTGCTAAATTCAAGATTACACAACATTGGTCTTCTATTTACTATCCTTAAGGGAATGGACAAGCTGAAGCTTCAAACAAAAATCTCTTGAAAATCTTGCACAGAACAGTGAATAAAATAGGAAGAGACTGGCATCTCATGATCAATCCAGCTCTCTGGGCATATAGAACTAGTATCAAAACACCTACAAGGGCTACACCTTTCACTTTAGTTTATGGGTCTAAAGTAGTACTACCTATTAAGGTTGAAATCCCATCACTCAGAATCAGAATGCATGGACTTGTCACCGACGATGACTACAGAGTGTCTAGGTTACAAGAACTTGAATTACTAGATGAGCGCAGGCAAGTAGCGTATGATCATATCAGAGTATATCAGAAGAGAATGTCTAGAGGCTACAACAAGAAAGTCAGACATAGAGAATTTCAAGTTGGTGATCTAGTGTTGAGAGAAAATCCTAAAAATCAATCACATCGAGAACGCAAGGGGAAGTTCAAACCCAACTGGCTGGGTCCCTTAGTAATCACTGCTACTTTTGGCTCTGGTGCCTATCAACTCTCAATGACTTAAGGAGAATAGCTCTGAGAACCAATCAACATTCTCCATCTGAAGAAATTCTATGCCTAAGGCATTCAGTCTATGGTAAATGTCTTGAAAAAAATCCTAAAACTTAGAAAAAGTCTTGAAAAAAATAAACATCTTGGTGAAAACCTAGCAATAGGCGCCTTGATGATTCACAAAAAAATCAGAAAATATCATAAAATAAAGAAAATTAGAAAATATCAAAAATTCAAAAAAATTGAAAAAAATGAAAAATACAAAAAAAAATGAAAAAAAAAAAAAGTGCCTTGGTGAAAACCTAGAAATAGGCGCCTTGGTAGCAAAAATAGAATCTCTGCCAAGATGGTGAAAACCTGGCAAACAGGTGCCACTTGTTCAAAATGCTCCATCTATCAGCACAATCTTGGTCTTTCCTAGCTTTCAGTCTTGCTTTAGTTTGTACATATCTCCCAGTTTGTTTCTGCATTTCCTATTTTCAATAAGTTAGTTTGTACACCAATCAGCTCAAGCGTCTTTATCCTATCAATGTTTAACACTTGGGGGCAATCAATGTCATATCCTATGGTCTCCCATGTATCTTAGATGGATCATATCTAGTCAGAGTCCTTTGAAGCTTCATTTGAGTCAGTCAGTCAATCTTGTCTCCAGAAAGGATTTTGCATCTACAACAATGCAATCAAACATCAAAACTCAACTGAAAACAATCTATGCTTTTTACATGCTTTTATCTCCTTGTATGCTTACTAATTTGCATTGAGATTTTTGCATATTGTGTCCCTTCGAGCTCTTCGATGATGTCCTTTATAGGATTTAGAGAGTGATGACTGGGGGCATAATCTTTTCTTTGTCTTCTGCTTGTATGTGAAAATCTAACAACTTTGGAAATTCTGGATTGAAATGGTGTCTAACTGTAAGAGCCTCTATCTTGAATTGGATGGCCATGCGTACCTTGACCATTGATACCCAAAAAATTCAAGGACGTTTGATCTAACTATTATCTTTTTAAAGTAAATTCTTTCTCCTACTGTGAAACGCGATCTTGCCTAAGGAGGTGAATGATAAAGGGTCACTACGGGTTATTTGTACAAGTGTTATTCCGGTCATCACGATGTTTATTTTTTGATGCTTCTACAAATTGCTAGATCAAAATGGACATGATATTCAGGTCATCCTGGCGCTTATGCTTTGATGCTTATATCTAATCCAACATTCTGAAAACAAAATCAATATTCATATGTCCATGGTTGTTTGACCAGTGGGTGTTGTATTGGTTCTTGAGTGTTACAAATCGATATTCATATGTCTATGGTTCCATAGCTAGTGGGCATTGTATTGATTTATCTAGTTACCTAAAAGTTCAATGATGATAACACATCGACACATGATCAGTAACTAGGTCCTAGGTCTTAGGTTGCATTTCATTTTGCATGTCTCTTTGCATTTTGCATGTTGCATGATCTCACAATGGCTAAACGAACTTCAATGCTTAAACAATTCTTCAAATTGCATCTTCAAATCTAACAAGAGCTGAATCTTACACGAAGATTCCTCCAAGGAAACAACAAATAGAATCCTTTTTGGGGATCAAAATCAAAATCTGAGATTGTTTATATTATTAACTACTTGCATATTCGACCTTCGATCATCACAGAAATCTAGTATTCAACTTAACTGATTATCTAAACATCAAACTATTGAAATTTCAACTTGGTCAACCATGGTCAACTCATGGTCAAACCTACTCAAATTTGGTCTCCAAGACCTCCAAACAATGCAGAATGCATTCTCGAACATGTATAACCACTTCTCAAATCAATTAACATGCTTCTAAACTATCAACGCTGACTTTTCTTGTCAGATTTCAATTTTAATCCCGAAGGGGGCATGGTATTACACATTATTCAAAGTCTGTAAATCAAATTCTATCGATCAAATCTATCAATATCTTTCATCAGTAATCAAGACAACAATCACGTCTAGTCGCTGATTCATCAAAAGTCCTCATCACTTGGGGCAAATCTATCATCACTTGGGGCATATCAGATTCATCGATCCATATCAATCTGGTATTCTCTTAATCTTGTAATCTGTATTAGCTTTTCGCAACCATCGGTTCATTAGTGTTATTTCCTTGGTTCTTTGACAACTGAAGGGTTCGGATGTGATACCTGCTAGTTCTGCTAAGACAATCAAGTCTAGAACCGGTCACTCATGTCTTATCAATCCTAAGGTTTAAAATCAGGCATTTTGACACTTTTTCGCAATCATCGGTTCATTTCTGCTATAGCAAACATTATCTCTGGTCATTCAGGACCTCCTATCTCAATATCTTTCAATCAGTTTCTATCTTGAGATCGGTTTATCTTTTGAATCAGTTTCATATCTTTATCAAACACAGACTATCTTTGAACCACTGCGCTTCGCACAGTAATTCAAAGAGGGGCAAAATGTAATACCCCAAAAATGGGCTATAAGTTCATTAACCTCCTACGTCGACAAATCGAACAAAATTGACATCAAAGTCCTAACCTAAGGGACATTTGAACATCATCGAATCATAATTGATTATCTTAAATTCTGCATCAGGGAATATTCCTAGTAATATTCCTAATTATCTTAATTATCTTTAATTTAATGATTATTTGGCGATAAATCCAATTTATCCTAAAGTTTGATTAATTGAATATTTTCATATTTAATTAATTAGATTTAATATTTGCCACTTAATTGTTTAATTAAATTTAATTTTATCTATTATTAATTGTATTATTTAATTTTGACAATAAATCCAATATCCTATGAATAATTGATTAAATCTTTATTTAATTAATTAAAGCAAGTTGTCATTATTTAATAATATAGTTTTTAATAAAAGTTTGATAAATAGTTAATTAACCAATAAATTAATTATTTATTTTCAAAAATCAAGTTGAGTTGAGGATAAATCATTTTATTTATTTATTTAATTCTTAATTATTATGCACATTCAAAAGAAACAATTAAACTCCAAATTAGAAAATCAATGCAAGTTATTGACTTTTTGGAACTCAACATCCTTTTGAAGTTCAAAAAGCTGATCTAAACTCTAATTTGAGTTAAAAAGCTATTTTTGCATGATTTTTGAGAATTAACTATCTTTCATGATCAGATAACTCAAAAATCAAGATGAGTTAATTTGAGTGATTTATGGTTTTTCCCATGCACCTCCAAAGCCCTGGATTTCTATAAAACCAAGGCTCATCTCTTCATAATTCATCCACAAATTTGCACAATCACGCTGGAGAATTGGAATTGGGAAAATCAAAGCTCTTGCGAATCAACACCTTTGTGAGATCAATCTTGTTTTGCATTCATTTAGATTCATAGTTTTCATATCATAGCATAGAATTTCATAGCTTTGCATATCATTGTTAGATAGATCAATTCATAGCATATCAATTTGATCTAGCATAGATTTCATATCAGATTAATCATTCTTATTGCATAGAAAAATCCAAAAAAATAGCTTAATTGCATTCATTCCATATCTAGAATTGCATTCAAATCCTTCGTTTAGGTGTCGTCTAGGTCACTGATCTCGATTACAATCTGAGAACATCAATCTCGCACCTATTAGAAGGAAGTAAATCACTTGGTTAGATTAGATTTCAATTTTGCACGATTTTGATTATAGCTAACCTCTAATGTTTTACTGAGTGTTGTGTCTATAGATCAGGTACAATTTTCACACACACACTCTGTTCATGTAGTCTCTATTGCAATACTCTTTTCCTACTCTCCCAAAGCCAAATTGTCAATAATGTTATCCAAACTGTTGAATATCACATCATCTGAATCCAAAGTAACTTTTGTTCCTTCAATGTCCATAGATTTTGTGCCAATGTTTATAGGTGAAGAAGAGGGAATATCTTCAACTTCAACTACCTTTGTTGAAGCCTTTGCCTATTCTGAATTCTATTTCTCTAATGGTTCTACAACTGATTGATCTTTGCTATCTTTTCCTACTATCAAGTCTGCTAGTGCTTGCACAACTACCTGTTCAGTTTAAGTCTTCACTTGTTCATACTGACCTCCCATTATTTGTATAGTTTTTCTTTTGGTTCTTAATAGGGTTCCAAGTGGCTTGAGAATCTTTTTAAGGTGGTAATCATCTCTTATGTCATAGAACTATCTTATCACATTCACTCTCATTTTAGTATTTTCTTCTTATGCTCTCATCTTTATGCTCACAAGTCTATTGTAAAAATCTTCTGGTATCTTTCCATGAATAGTATCAAATTTCTTGTTTGCCAAAATCATATGTGTAACCATTGCATTCTTTAGATTTAATCTGTCAGAGGATCCATATAAATCATAGTATTTGTTCATCTTGGTAACATATCCATGCTGCAATATATCTTCATTAACTCTTTCTATCCTTGGTTTCCATGATTTATTCTTTACTGTTACTTCATCATCTTTTATCTCTGCAACTCTTCTAGGTACTAGTGGAACAATTACTTTTTGTCTTTTACCTGGTCCTGAAGCACTTACCTTGATTCTTTTGCTTGATGCTAAAGAAGAGGGTTTCTCTGTCTAACTAATTTATTGCTCCTTCTTATGTTCTTCAACCTTTACCTTAACTTGAATGGGTTCTTGAGGGTTTGCACTTGATGCCAAAGGTGGGATTGATAGTATCTCACTTTTCCTTATTGCTTCTACAGTCTTTCTTACAATATCAAATTCTTGCTCACTCATACCTATTTCTTTTAGAATTTTCTTTATTGTAGTTTCCACTCTCTTCTTTGATTGTTTCTCTTCCTTAAGTGTCTTTGCTGAATCAAAGTTTTCATCATATGTTCCAAATCTATTGCTATGAGCTTCCAATTCACTTTTCAACAATCTACTAACATATCCTTCTATTTCAACTTTAGAGATTTCATAGCGAAGAGGGTCTATGAATTCATGTCTAGGTTCTACTACCTCAATGTAAGTGAAATTAGTATCAACCATAAAACATATATCATGTTTGTATTTCTCAACTAGGGATGGAGGAATTCTTGATCTATTTAGCACAATGTTCTGAAAAGTTTTCAACACTAACTTTACACTGTCATTAACCTTCTTAATAAGATGTTTCATGTAAACTTTATCGATTCTTTCCATAGTATTTTCTCCATCATTCCAATCAATAGTGTAAGGAAATCTTCTTAGCAAGTGGAAGAACATGTAAGTAACCAATGAGGAAAATCTAAAGTGAGTGTATTTAGCTTTCTTTATCTCTTTTCCAAATTCTCATACAACTGTATTCTCAGAATTTCACACATATCCACAGGCTTCTTCTCCACACACATCAAATAAGCAATGTGTACCATACCTACTGCCATATCATCTTCTCTAGAACTTCCATAGAATTTTGTTGTCAAAATATTACACAAGTATCTTACATCATCTTTCTTAATCTTACTAATGACTATACCTCTGCCATTATATGTTGAACCGGTGTTATCAATCATAATATTTCTCATGTTTTTCTCATTTAGGGGAATTGCACCAACTTTTGATAATCCAGTCACATCATGAATTAGGTCTGCAGTTATGTCTATAACTCTATCTTCTAACCAAAATTTACCATTATGTATCCTACTCAAAATGATCTTAGTACACTCATCATCAAATTCATATTTCATAGAGTACTTAATGATTTCATTATTTTCTAGATGTTCATAACCTTGTTTCACTGACATATCCTTGTACAATTTTTGATATTCACCATTAAAATTACTCTCCCTTAGGATTTCATATTTGCATCCAAGATAACTTTTAACATTCTCTAAATGAAGAACTTCATCTGGTACGGATGATAAAGATAAACTAGCATCTCTTTCTAAGGGTTCAACTGGATCTTTCTTAGTTCTAGGTCTATTCTTATCCTTAATGTTGTGAATCAATGACATATCCATGATTATATCTAATTACTTAAATACTGATTCAAGACCTTAGTCAGATAAATACCTTAAATTCATAAAATTAGGGCTTTCACTTGATCGACGCTTCAAACTTCTACAAATCACTTCCAAACTTCTTTCTTCGCTCTCCAAATCACTTCTAATCACTTGATAATCACAATAACTTTGATTTCAATCTTTTAACACTTAGCATTTACTCAATCTGACATTGCATTCAATTCTTTTGCCGCTATAATGCCAAAAAGGTGATTCTGTAAACCTGCAACCATAAATCTTCTTGCGACCTCGCAAAATGCAATATATCTTTTTGCACACTTAACCATAGCATTAGTATAACATAACAAACCTTCATCTAACTGTGAAAAACTTAACTCATTCAAAATCTAATTCTACACTAATCCTAAGTTCCTAAACTATAGAAATTTACATAATTTAAGTGCTTAAAGAAGGGTTAGGTAAAGACTCATTCTTACCATCAGATACATTACCTTCCTGATTAAATTCAATGCTGAATATGCCTCCTTGATCTATGCCTTTAACAAATTTTACTTCATCTATATTGCTATAGCAACCTTCCTCTTTATTTCCTGCATTTTCATTCCTTCTTGCATAGTTTCGAGGGTTAGGGTTATGATGATAACCTCCATTGTTCATTCTACAAAATCTTGTTGTGTGTCCAATCATGTTACATATCTGACACTTGATTCCATTGGTTCCATATCTAGGTGCTTGCTAATTAATTTATGTCCTGCAATTTCTATCAATATGTCCAATTTTGCTGCATCTGTAACATACTATTCCATTTCCTCTTTTCATGTCTTCAGTTGATCTCTAATCTGCATTGTTAGTATTTATAGGCATTCTACTATTATAATTATTCTCAATAAATTTAGATCTTCTACATTCAATAGCTCTATGTCCAAAACCATGACAATTATAACAATATCCATTCAGAGGTTTGAATTTCTTACCTGTACAATCTCTTTTCATATGACCAATAGTATTACAAGCAAAACATCTACCTTTGAGTTCTCTTTGCATACCTTTGGAAGGTTCATCTTGCTTTAGTGTTTCTTCTTGCTTAGGTGCATCTTCTTGCTTTGGTGATTCTTCTTGCTTAGGTGCATCTTCAGATTTGTTCTCATATAACTTCTTTTCTTCATTGCTTTCACATACATCCAAATCTAGTTTCTTGCTTTCACTAACTATCTTCAATGTGTTAAATCCAAGACCATTTTTGTCATAGAATGATTTCCCATAAGATATTTTCTCATTAATCTTTTCACTGTATGAATAGAGTCTCTCAAGTTGTTGTTTAGATTGAGTCAGTTCACCTTTCACAATCTTGTTGTATTTCTCAAGTTCATCATACTGCAATTTGACTTTATCAAATTCACATGTTACCTTGCCAAGTTTAGATTTCAGATCTTCATTCTCATTCTTTAAACTTTCATTCTCAAAGCTTAGATTTTCATTTCCATCTTTCAAGCTAAGCTTCAGATTTGCTAACTTTAATTCATGTTTAAGGATCACATTTTATTTTTCCAAATCATCACAATCTTCAACAAGAATTTCAGATTCCTTCTTAGATTTTAGATCTTCTATCTTACCTTTCAATTTTTCAGTAAGATTCTTTTCATCATCATACTTGCTTTTCAAAGTGTTTCTTTTATTAGTAAGCATATCAATTTGTTCAAGAGCTTCTTCAAGATTCTTCTATAACTGATCCATATCCATAGAGATCTTACTCAAGTTGCTAGGCTTTCCTTGAATGTTCCTTCTCTGAGTAACTCTACTCTGATACCGATTGTTAGAAATAGGAAATACTGAGAGGGGGGGGTGAATTAGTATTTCACAAACTTTTACTTTTTCCCACTTATAGATATAACATATTACTTTAGTGCATACAAAGCATAAGAAACTAAATAGCGTACATAATAGTAAATGTAAAGAACTCATAACACATGATATGTTCTCAAGGAAACCCTGGCCAAGAGAAAACCCTGGTGGGGATGGTAACCACAAAGATTCACTAATCAAAAGTATCCTGTTAAGGATGTTGACCCTGTTAGGAGTCTATTACAAACATATAGTGTATTAGTCCTGGTTAAGGGACTATAGGCCTTGTTAGAAGTCTCAACCCTACTAGGAGTTGTAGATACAAAACCTGATTACCAGATGAGCTCATTGCCCAAACAAGTAATACAAATGTTTACTGATTACAATATGGTACTGCTTACAAGTTCACATCAACAACTTTCACTGCTATCACAATATACAACTATCACAAGTTACATTTCAAGTATGTTCGGTACATTACAATATTACATCTTTATATAAGATACAAACATAATATCTTTCTCTAGTTAGCTTCCACATCTTTATCCAAGATTAAACATCTAGGATGTCAGTTCTTTATAATATTAAGTCATTATTTTGACAAGCAAAATAATCCCTTAATTCATTTACTAGTTCTACCTTCAAAACTGCTATGTCGGCTATACTCTATCATCAATAAAATAATCATAACTTTGTCTATGTTCAATTGCAAAAACTCTAATCATTCTCCAGTGAACATTGCCAAAACAAACTATATCGGGTGCTTTGTCAAAAACATTGTTTCATACTTAGACAATTTCAGTCTACGATCTTCCATAATTACTTTCCAGCTTATGCAATCTTCATAGGGAACATATGTTGCCATAATGACAACAATAATGTACTTATTGTAAGCACTTAAAAATGGACAAGGATCAAGTCAAGTTAAATCAAAGAATTTTGAGGAAATACTTGAAGTAAATGAATCACAATGCATAATTAGCCAATCAAAATGAAAATCAAATCCTAATGTAATATCAATCAAAATTGAGAGCACTTTAATCAAGTGCAATCAAATCAAAATACAATTAAATCAATTAATTGTATAGTCTTGCATTTAATTAAATACAACCCATTCAAGGGGTACATGGCTAAATAAAATCATTTTAATCAATTAATAAAACCTATTTACTCTCAGCAACCTGAGAGGAGAGGAAATCAAATCAACCAATGGAATGGGAGGAAAGGCACTCACATGGATCAAGCCAAAGTGAATCTCATTCACTCAAAATGAAAAAGGAATGTCAACCATCCATCTTGTCTTCTTGTCCCAAGCTTTAAGGACACAACCCCCAAAAGGTGGAACCAAACCCCAACCCAAGGCCTAATCATGATCAACCATAACCACACCCTCTCACCTTGGAAAATCTATAACAGGAAGGCCCATTCCTTCATAAAATGATCCACACATCTGAGAATTTCATTGAAAATCTTGCAATTTGAGCTTAGCAAGGCATTTTGAGAGCTTTTAGCATTTTACTTTGATTTTTTGTTAGCAATAGCATTCGTTTATCTAGCATTCTCATACTAGCACTGTCATTAATGGAGGCTTGCTGAGAGCAATCCATTAACACTCTTAGTTAGAGAGCCATGAGATGCTCAAATTAGTCTTTATTTTGCTAAATAGTTGCCCTTATGCTTTATGGTTGTATTTTAGTTTCTATTTGCATATATTGATTAACCCCAATCTCATGAAGGCATGTCCCATAGTGCATAGAATGGCACCCATCATGGGGTAGAATGCTCTACTTTACTAACCATACAAAAATATTTTATTATTTCAAAATTTGCGTATCATTAACCCTCAGGTTTTTCAGGAAAGGGCGCTTCTGACAGATTAAACGGCACTTCCGCAAGAAGAAACAACACTTTCACACTCTGTTCCAATGCTTTCACACACTGTTCCAGCACTTCTACGACAAAGATGTTTGACCACAGAAAAGAAAAAAACCCAGAGAGCAGATTCAACAGAGAAGGCAAAACTTTGACAAGTAAGGCTTAAAATTCAGTTTGTTTTTGTTCTTCAAATTTATCTTTGGTTTCCTTCATTATGGATATTTTTTTTTACTAACTTTGTTGGAGGAAAGCACATTGGAATGGAGCTATTGCCAAGGTGAGATAAGAACAGTGAAAAACACTAAAAAATGCCCCTAACTTTGGTTAGCTACAAAGAGCCAAGTAAACCTAAACTAGTCAATTCTTCCTTAGCTTGCAGCATTTGATGTTTTCAAAATCTAGTAATCAAAATGGGAAATGAATTTCACACTTCAATTTTAAGAATCTCTTTGTTATGAGATTGGGAAAGAACCCTTATGTGATTGAATTGTTTAGAACAAAGAAAAGGCAATAGGGATATGCTCTTCACTTTTTAAGGTGAATCAAACTCCCAAACCTGCCCTACTAAGTTCATTTCTTGCTTTCCATGCATATCCTAGATATTTGGTTGGGCTTGCCTCCCGAGTTTGCCTTAACAAGGCCAGTGAGAGGGATAGCCCAAAGTGGGATACACTTGCTTTTATTGTGAGAATCTGACCCACTCTAAAAAGAAATGCATGTATCATTAATGGGGTGCATGACAAAAGGATTTTAATTTTTCAACCTTCCTCTAGTAGTCCTCACGGATTGTGCAAAATCGTACCTCAGTGCATGTGGGAAACCCCTTAACATAATTGGGGGATGAGAGATTAAAGTCTATTTGAATGGAATCCATGCTAAATCCTTGATAAATTAGCAAGCCTACCTCATTAGAGCCATTTAAAAGCCAAATTTTACCTAAGGTAGATTGCTTGGAAAAATTTCTTGTGATAATTGATAAAATCATTGTGTTGTGCTTGAAGATATTTGATTACAAAAAGAAAACATTCATTAAGATCCAAAAATCAATTAACAACAAAAATTCAAAAGAATATTCTATTCACAAGAATTCAAGAAATGGAAAAAGAAATGGAAACATTATCCAACCAATCCTCACTAAGAACATTGTTTCCTTATCTCTATGATCATAATGTCACATCCACATCTACATATTCTTCAAACAAAAGGGCTATTACAAAAAAAAAATCTCACATTGAGTATATCTTTGATCAAAAAGAAAATCATGAAAATCCTATATTTGATCATGAATATCCTAATGATAAACCAATATTTGATGAAGAAGCTATTTCAAGATATCAAGAGAATCTCATCTTTGATCAAGGAAATCAAGAGGAATTAGTCCCATCTCAACAATATTCATCATATGACAATTCTTGGAGAAACAAAAATACATCCAAATATCCTTGGGATAGATCATTTACTCCTTTTGGAGTTTCATACGAATCAGTTTTGGAAAAACTCCTTGAAAATGATCTCATCATGTTGCCTCAAATCACTTCATGTGGTTTAATCTTTTTGAGTAACTATTGTGCATATCATAGACATAATGAGCATGAAACTTTAGATTGCATGGAGTTGAAACATAAAATCCAAGATCTTATTGATGAGGACTTAATTGAAATTGAAAATCCTAATGACTCATCTAATGAAGATACTACTCTCAAGCAAGATCTAATGCACAAACCTCTATATAGCAAGAGTAATCCTTTCATCCTTCATCCATCTCACAAAGCTTCACAAATTCCTTCATTTCATATAGAAGAAAAGCTATCCAATATTCCTCCATCAAACAAAGATCCAAACAGTTTTCATAATGACTATGTATACCCTCAAGGGCTACCTCAAAAAGAGATCCAAGCTAACCTACATCTTGTTACAAACTTCTTCCATACTTCAAAGTTTATAGACCTCAAGCCTTCATGTGCTACAATTCCTATCATTCCTATTTCAAATGAACATCCATCATCCTTTCAAGAATCCCTCATGTGGATCCAAACTCCTACATTGTACTTAGAAGTGGCTCCATGTCAAGAAATTAATCAAAAGTGGAAAGAAACAAGTCTTATGAAGGATCTAGATCAAGCTATTATTCCTCCTTATCCTATAGTTGACCAAAGTCCCATATCCCAAGAATCCCATGATGAACCCTTCATACCCTTCCATTTCTTTCAAGAAGATACCCTTCCATCTCAAACACTCCATATTCCTTTACCTCCTATATCATATCCATCTCCTAAGCAAGATCGAAGTATTCCTTCCATCTCTAATGAACTTATTGAAAATCAAAAGAAAGGTATTTTTCCTAGGCTATCAAAAGATCTTTGTCAAGATCAAAATACCCCAACATCCACTTTTCATAAGCCTCCATATCCATCTCAAGCTTCAACTGCTCATATCGAAGTCACTCCTATCAGAGCTACACATAAGCCTATTGGTACAAAGATAAATTCAAAAGATGAAAGCCTTGGCCATGAAGCTCACAAAAAAGATGTTGATATCCCTCCCGCTTCCCATTTATCTCCATTTTCACATAAAAATCATCCTTCTACATCTTCCCAATCCATCCTTGGTCCCTATATCCCAAACTTGAAACCTTATACATCCTCCAAATCCATCCTTGGTCCATATATACAAAACTTGAAACCTTATACATCCTCCAAATCCATATTGGGTCCTTATATTCCTCCATCAACCTTTCCTACCATCCCTATCCCATAATTCACTTACTCTTTACCCTATCAAGATCAACAAAGGCATACATACTTGAGAAACCAAACACCCATCCATACGAACCCTCCATATCAACCTTATTCATCCACCAATCCCAAGTCCTTTGGAAGAAAGTTGAGTGTGCAACATAAAAATCAGAAATCCAAGAATCCACTTATGTTTGAAGAGCACCATGTCCAATCTAATCGACATGTGAATGAAAGAAAAAGATAAATATTAAAGAGACCACAAAGGTCCATCAAGAAAAAAGAAAATTCAAAGAAAATGTGGGTTCCTAAACTCCTCATTGAAGAAATGCATTCAAAAGCATCCAAAAGGAAAGAAAAATCAAAGAAAGTGTGGATTCCCAAGTTACTTTTGAAGGACTTACACATGAAAGAGAAATCAAAGTTGACATTCAAGCTTCCAAAGGCTTCTACTCCACATTCTCCCAAACATGTTCCATCTTATCCATCCATCTTGAGTCCTTGTGTCCCAAGATCCATATCATCTCTGACATCAAAGTCTCAAGCTTTTCCACCCATTTTTCCTCCATTATTCAACTACCCTTCAAGGTGTGTCTCGATGTTGATCTTGATAATGCTTCTTATCCTCCTATTCATTATCCTTCCATTTTCTTTTTCATGCCCACACATGGAAAAACTTATTATCCTCTTATTCATTATCCTTCCATTTCCCTTATCCACTCCATTGCATAAATCTTTAGCCACCCTCTAACTTATCCACCATATCACCTTTCCATCACCCTATCAATAGCTTTGAGCATAATTTTCAATGGTCTTGGCTTGTCATATCATACCTTTTCAAGGAGTATCCAAAGAGCATGAGGCTTGAGTCCATCCAAAAGAGAAAAAAAAAAATTGAAAAAAAGGAAAAAGAAGAAAAAGAAAAAAAAAAAAAAAACCCATCCTCTGGTGAAAACCACTTCTTGTGGCATCTTGGACAAATACCATGATGAAAACCTAGCAAATAGACATCATGCATAATTCCTCTCTTGCACTCTAAACTTGGGGGCAAGTTACATTCATCATATCCTCCATCTTTCTACCATTGATCTCACTTTCATCTGCATTCCATTTTTTCACCTTTGATCTTGACAAGGTTGAACATACCCACGAGCATTAAGTATTTTGACATGAGTTATCCTATCCATCAGCCTATTCACTAGTTGCATTCACGCTACCTTATCATGATCTTGCTTATCCCAAAGCCACCTTCATTATTCCTAAGAATCCTTCCCATAGTCCCAAACCATTCACTCATAGCCTTCACCTCCCTTTTATCATGATTGTGTGATCCTAACCACATTGATCATTTGATCTTGATCCAAGTGAAAAATGAAAAATGAAAGAAATGAAAAAATGTTAGAAAATGTCTCTTGATATGTCCACTCCTTTGGACCATTGTCATGACACCAGGTCATTATTCCATATGCTATCCAACACCACATCATTGGCCTATATTGAGATATTATTTTTCCCTAGCTTGGATAATTTTGAGGAGATGGTCCTACGGGTTGCATTCAGTTGCTTCATCCATCATGGCCTATTCATCTCACATCCATTAGTTTGCAAATCCATCTTTCATGTCCTATACCTTGCTAGATATTGGGGGAAATTCAATGTGATCTTGCTTGAGAACTAGTGATCTCTAAAAATCTACGAAGGTGAAAATGTTCCTTTAAAAATCCCCCCCAAAAAAACATCAAACATCTCTGAAAATCCAAAAACATCAAACATCTTTGAAAATCCAAAAAACATAAAAAATCTCTAAAAATCCAAAAAAATATTCAAAAATCTCTAAAAATCCAAAAAAATTGAAAATCTTTTAAAAATCTACAAATTGCAAATCTTAAGTAAACTCTCAAAGGTTGGAATTGCCCAACAAAGAACTATCTTTTCCAAATCAAACTGGGGGCAGCAATCCAAATTCAACAAGCTTTTCTAAAGAAAACATCAATTAGCTCAAATCATTGCATCAAAACTAGAAAATGGCTGCACTTGAACTTATTGAGCAATATTATATTTCAAACATCCAAAAAGCTTAATCAAATGAAAATCTTCAAAACAAAAAATCAGATCAAAATCTAAAAATCTTAAACATAATTAAGTATCAAAGTGGATGTAGTTTGTGAAATATGGATCTACAAACAAAAGAAAAAATGTTTGAAGTGTTACTAAATTTTTTTGGAATCAGGTCTTCTAGCAAATTGATGATGTTTGACTAGATGAGTGATGATGAAGACATGATATTTTCTTGATTTCTTCTTGAGTGCTTGCCCTGTTGATTCATAGCAGCATGCGAATCCATCTAATGACATGATCATGAAAGAATCATCGAGGACATTTGTATATGAAAGGGATCAATTCTTTGTCTGTTTACTTAAAATTGTTAAAATCCAAGGAAAGAGGTATTCATATCATCATGGTTGAACCAGTGAGGGTTGTACCAATTTCATGTTCCAAAATTTTGATGATAAAAAAAGCTTCCAAATCTTGAATAATGAGAGTTAGCTGCATACATCTTAGATTAGATGCATTGTATATATATTTTTTGCCTTTCTTAGCTTAATTTGCAAGAGGAAAATAGAAAGGGGGTGGAATTATCATCATCAAAAGACTGAATGAAGATACATCAAATGATCAATGATATTATCAATGGTACATCATCAAATTTCTTGAGATCTACATCATCAAAGTTTCCATCAATATAATTAAAGTATTGACCAACATCATCAATGTCTGAAGTAACCATCATAAAAAATCCTTCTCAATCCGATCATCAAAGGTACATCAATATCATCAAGATACATCTTCAAATGTTTGATCCATAAAAATGATCTATGCTACATCAAGGACATCATCAATAATCAATCATGCTAATCAAATAGGGGCAACCTAATCTTGTTCATCACCTTCTCTTCTATCAATCCATAATTCTAAATCATCTAATCATGTATCAAATATCAATCAGTCAAATCATCCAATTGATCATCTAACGTCAATCAAGTTATCCTATCATCCATTTGCTCATCTTGAGCACATCAAATCTCCTAACTCTATATCATGAGGAAGGAAAATCATTGTTTTGTCTCTCTAGATCTTGAGAATGAAATATCAACCCATCAACTTATCCTATCAGATTGACATCAACATCAACCAAGTGATTCTGACTAACATCAAATGATACCAAACCATCATCAACTTGTCTAGAGCATCAACATCTTATCAATCAAATCTTCTCTCATCAAATCCTCTCATAATCAGGGCATTTTCAAATTTCTATATCGGGAAACAAATCAAAATTTCCCAATCTCAATCAAATCATCCTAAATCATTTTGATTCATTTCCCAAGGGGGCATGCAATCACATCATTGAATCAAGAGATCGATCATCAAATCAAATCAAAAGCTTTTATCATAAATTTTTTTGTTAATCAATTGAATGGGGCATCACATCGAAATCAATCATATCAAGAATGATCATCATATCAGAACATCCATCATATCAGAAGGATTATCAAGAATGACCATCATATCGAGAGAGTTTCATATCGATCATGTCAACCTCATATCAAAAATCAAGACTGACCATCAACTGAACATCAAAATCGACCATCATTGAATCAAGACCTATCATCAAGCAGCATCAGAGTAATCTTTGAATCAACACGCTTCACACACTGACTCAAAGAGGGGCATTTGTAAGAACCTAAAAATGGACAAGGATCAATTCAAGTTAAATCAAAGAAAATCAAGGAAATAATTAAAGTAAATGAATGACAATGCATAATTAGCCAATCAAAATGAAAATCAAATCCTAATGTAATATCAATCAAAATTGAGAGCACCTTAATCAAGTGCAATCAAATCAAAATACAATTAAATCAATTAATTGTATAGTCTTGTATTTAATTAAATACAACCCATTCAAGGGGTACATGGCTAAACAAAATCATTTTAATCAATTAATAAATCCTATTTACTCTCAACAACCCAAGAGGAGAGGAAATCAAATCAACCAATGGAATGGGAGGAAAGGCACTCACATGGATCAAGCCAAAGTGAATCTCATTCACTCAAAATGAAAAGGAATCTCAAACATCCATCTTGTCTTCTTGTCCCAAGCTTTGAGGACACAACCCCCAAAAGGTGGAACCAAACCCCAACCCAAGGCCTAATCATGATCAACCATAACCACACCCCCTCACCTTGGAAAATCTCTAAAAGGAAGGCCCATTCCTTCATAAAATGATCCACACATCTGAGAATTGCATTGAAACTCTTGCAATTTGAGCTTAGGAAGGCATTTTGAGAGCTTTTAGCATTTTACTTTGATTTTTGTTAGCAATAGCATTTTTTTATCTAGCACTGTCATTAATGGAGGCTTGCTGAGAGCAATCCATTAACACTCTTAGTTAGAGAGCCATGAGATTCTCAAATTAGTCTTTATTTTCATAAATAGTTGCCCTTATGCTTTGTGGTTGTATTTTAGTTTCTATTTGCATATATTGATTAACCCCAATCTCATGAAGGCACGTCCCATAGTGCACACTTACCTCAGCCAAATTGCCAACAAGATGAGCATACACTCTTGGTAAGTGAACAATGCTATGTGAATTTGAAAATTGGGAAGTACTATGATAAGGTGTTATGTGATATCATGCCTTTGGATTGTTGTCACATTTTGTTGGGTAGACCTTGGTAATATGATAGACATGCCATGTATGAGGGGAGATTTCATAAATATGCTATTTGGGTCAATGGGAGAAGAGAAATCTTGTTACCTTTGATAGAAGAACCTATTAGTAATGTTTTCACATCTATGAAAGTTTTCTTGATGGAAGGAAGAAAGTTTGCTAAGGATTTGAGGAAGAGTGATGTATGTTTCGCTATGATTCCTAAAAGACTGAGTAAGAAAAAAAAGGATAGTGTCCTTGAGGAGATTGATAAGTTACTCATCGAGTATAGTGAAATCATTTTAGATAATGTAACTAATGGTTTTCCACTAAAGGGAAGCATTGACCATTGCATGGATCTTATCCTTGGAGCTATTTTACCAAATAAGGCACCTCATCAGTTAATACCTACTGAGAATCAGGAATTAAACTGACATATTCAAGAATTGTTGGAGAATGGTTTGATTAGAGAAATTTTGAGTCCTTGTGTAGTACCTGTGGTATTGGCACCTAAGAATAATGGAGAATGGTGAATGTGTACTAATTCCAGAGCAATAAATAAGATAATAGTGAAGTATAGGTTTCTTATACTGAGAATGGATGACATGATGTATAGTTTGAATTGAGCAAAGTATTTTAGAAAAAATGATTTGAAAAGTGGGTATCATCAAATTAGAATCAGAGAAGGTGATGAATGGAAGACTACTTTCAAGACAAAAGAAGGTTTTTATGAGTGGTTGGTTATGCCTTTTGGTTTAATTAATGCACCTAGTACTTTTATGAGGTTGATGAATGAAGTTTTGAAGAAATTTTTTGGTAACTTTGTGATTGTATATCTTGATGATATTTTGATATTCAGTAAGACTAGAGAAGAGCATTTTTTGCATGTTAGACAAGTTTTGTAGAGATTGAAAGAAGCAAATTTGCCGATAAATCTAAAAAAGTATTCATTCATGAAAGAGGAGATTGTGTATTTTGGATTTATGATTTTAGTTGAAGGTTTGAAAATGGACCCTGAAAAAGTTGAAGCTATTTTGAATTGGCCTATACTTGAGAGTGCTAGTGAGGTAAGATCATTTCATGGTTTGGCAAGTTTTTGCCAAAATTTCATTAAGAATTCTAGTTCAATTTGTAATTCTATGACTGAGACTATGAGAGGAGATAAAAGAGAATTCAAGTGGACACATGGAGCTGATAAAAATTTTGAGACTCTGAAGTAGAAGGTTGCCGAATTGCTTGTTTTAGCACTACCTAATTTCAATAAGGTATTTCAAGTGGAATGTGATGCAAGTGGAAGTGCAATTGGAGCTGTGTTGAGTCAACAAGGTAAACCTATTGCTTTCTTTAGTGAAAAATTGAATGATGCAAAAATGAAATATTTTATGTATGATCAAGAATTCTATGCTATTGTTCAAGCACTGAAGAAGTGGAGACATTATTTGATACCAAGTGAATTTGTGTGGTATACTGATCATAAGGCTTTATAATATTTGGGTAGTCAGAATAAGTTCAATCAGAGACATGAAATGGGTTGAGTATTTGTAGAGCTATACATTTGTGATAAAGAATAAGAGTAGAGTCACTAACTGAGTTGATTATGCATTGAGTAGAAGAAGATCTTTGATGCCCAAAATGAAAATTGAAGTTTTAGGCTTTGAAGACATGAGAGATTCTTATGAATTTGATCCTAATTTTTTTGAGTCATGGAGAAAGTGCAGAGCACCTATTCAAGATTAATAGAGTACTAAATGAGATGAATATTTTATGCAAGAAGGTATGTTGTTTTAAGGCATTCAGTTGTGTATACCGAGAGGACTAATGAGAACTAATTTGATAAAGGAGAAACATAGTAGTGGTTTGGCTAGAAAATTTGGTGTTGATAAGACATTGAATTTACTTAGGAAGAAATAATTTTATCCACAGATATATAAAGATGTTCAGAAATTTGTGAAAATTTGTGGAATTTGTTAAGTTGCAAGGATTAAGTCAGAATACTCGATTATATACATCGATTGTGATACCTAAAAAACCTTGGATTGATATCAGTATGGATTTTTTTCTTGGCTTACCAAAGACAATAAGAGGTAATGATTCTACATCTATTGTTGTTGATGGATTTTCAAAAATGGCACATTTTATACCTTGTAGAAAGACATCAGATGCAGTACATGTAGTAGATCTTTTCTTTAAGAAAATTGTTAGATTGCATGGATTACCAAGGAGTATTATCTCTGACCAAGATGGTAATTTTTTGGATACTTTTGGAAGACTCTTTGGAGAAATTTTGGCACCGAGTTGAAATATAGTTCTACATTTCACCCACAAACTAATGTATAGACATAAGTTGTGAATAGAAGTTTGGGAAATTTTTTGAGATGTTTAGTTGGAGACACACCAAGTAATTGGGGTTTTGTGTTGGCACAAGAAGAGTTTGCATACAATAATTTAGTCAATAGGAGTACTGAAAAAACATATTTTTATATTATAAATGACATACAACTGAAAGCTTTATCAGATTTGAGAGACATTACTGATGAATGAAGGAGTAAAATTTGTTGAGTACATGAAGACATTGCATGAAGATGTGAAGTTTAAGATGGAAAGAGTAATCAGAAATACAAAGATGGAGCTGACAGATCAAGAAGATATAAGACTTTTGATGTTGGTGATGAAGTGATGGTTCATTTGAAGAAAGGAAAATTTCTTGTTGGAACCTATGGGAAGTTGAAAATGAAGAAGTTTGGACCTTGTAAGATTTTGAGAAAAATTGATAGTGGAAATGCATATGAGATTGAGTTACCTAATGACATGGATATATCACCTATTTTCAACATTGTTGATTCATATGAGTTTCATGAACCTAATGAAGACATGAGAGTATCGATCGATTATCCTAACAAATAGAATGAATAAGTTGAGTAGATTTTAAAGTGAAGAATTAGCAGAAGTACAAAAGGAAAATAGTATATGGAATATATGGTAAAGTGGAAGAGTAGACCGATCGAAGATAGTTCATACATTTCACAGTCTGAGTTGGATGAAGGTTGGACCATACCTATTTCATCATTTGGAGATTCATTTTAAATAACCCTAGGTGTTTGATCCAAGAGCATCTCGGTCTTTGGAAATCCTGTGTCACTAAAAACATATTTGAAATTTTCTATGTTGCTCGGTTCCTTCTTTGATTGAGTTTCTCAATTTCCTTTTTGACCAAGATGTTTGGTTATCTCTCTAGCACTCGATAATTACCTGGCGCTCAGTCATGCTCTTCTAGTGCTCAATTTCCATTGCTTGCCTAGTTGTTTATTTTTTGGATTTCTATTAAGGCTGACTTGTGCATTTATTTTGGGTCACAAATTTAATGCTAGTATCCATCATTGGGAAGCCTGTGGCCCTATCTAGTCATTCCTTCTATTGATTTTGGATCTAAAGGCCAACTTGGCTCGGTAGCCTCTTATATAAATGTAGTTGTTGGGTTAGAGTTTAGGATTTTTTGATAGAAGATAGTAGATAGAACCTTAGAGATTATTAGTAGATCCTTGTATGTTTGGAGGACTTCTATACTTGATTATGATATATGGATGAAATTGGGAAGGCCTTATAGCTCAACATGTATGAAGAAATTGGAAGATGATATATGAAAGATATTTGCATTCTCTCTCCCACTATTATGTGTTGTTGCTTCTACATATTGTTCTAGAAGGTGGATCTAGTTAGGAGGAGTCTTTGGCCCCTTTCTTGTCCCCTCCTTGCATCGACTTGATTAGTTGGCTCTTTGGTAAGGTAATATGTTTTTTATCTATAATACTAACTAAAGAAGACAATTGACTTGAAGCATGGAAGAAATGATGAAAGAAATCTTGAAAGTATAGGCTTGACCAAACAAAAAAGAAAAACATTAAGGAACTTAAGTATAAGCCTAGTGATGCTACTATTGACCATGCAGTAGTATAAGCCAAGCATCACTAATTACCGACTATCAAGAATTGAACCTAGAAAAAATAGTGAGTGTTGAGAGGAATAGGTTTAGTGATGACCGAGCTATCTTGTGAAGACAGAGAAGAAGAAAATAGTGGTGACCAAGTATCAGTATTTTACATTTTGTGAAGGGATTGAGATTTTCATCCGACATAGTTGAATTCTTGGAATATGTAAAACATATTGGAGATAAGGATGAATGACCTGGAGCATTTAATGTATGGTAATCCAATTTCTTATACTCAATTTGTTTTGTATACTGATCATAAGGCTTTCCAATATTTGGGTAGTTAGAATAAGTTGAATTAGAGACATATGAAATGGGTTGAGTATCAGAGCTATACATTTGTGATAAAGAATAAGAGTGGAGCCACCAACCAAGTTGCTGATGTATTGAGTAGAAGAAGATCTTTGATGGACGAGATGAAAATTGAAGTTTTAGGCTTTGAAGATAGGAGACATTCTTATGAATTTGATCCTAATTTTTCTGAGCTATTGAGAAAGTGCAGAGCACCTATTCAAGATCAACCAAGTACTAAATGGGATGAATATTTTATATAATAAGGTATGTTGTTTAAAGCTATTCAATTGTGTATACTAAGAGGAGCAATGGGAACTAATTTGATAAAGGAGAAACATATTAGTGGTTTGGCTGGAAATTTTGGTGTTGATAAGAAATTGAATTTACTTAAAGGGAAATACTTTTGGCCACAGATGTATAAATATGTTTAGAAATTTGCAAAAATTTGTGGAATTTGTCAAGTTGCAAAAGGATTAAGTTAGAATATTAGATTATATACACTGATTATGATACCTGAAAAACCTTGGATTGATAGTAGTATGGACTATGTTCTTGGCTTACCAAAGACAATAAGGGATAAAGATTATATATATGTTGTTGTTGATAGATTTTTAAAAATGGAACATTTTATACCTTGTAGAAAGACATCAGATGTAGTACATGTAGTAGATATTTTATTTAATAAAATTGTAAGATTGCATGGATTAACGAGGAGTATTATCTCTGATTGAGATAGTAAATTTGTTGGATACTTTTGGAAGACTCTTTGGAGAAAGTTTGGCACTGAGTTGAAATATAGTTCTACATTTCACCCACAAACTGATGGATAGATAAAAGTTGTGAATAGTGTATGGTGAAAATGTGACCACACTTCTATGAATCATTACATGCAAGGGAACTCAAGAATGAGGCCTCACAAATCGATCCATAGCTCCCTAGGCATGGAGTGCAAGGGTTTTAAGAATGCTCTCAGCTAGAGCTATTTAGCCAATAACCTTGCTACTAAACCATGCAATGGGAGATTCAATGAAGACAAGGGCAAGAATGCCAATATCCCCAAGAATCAAATGAAATGCAATGCAATGCAAGCTAGCTAAGAATGAAGATGGAAGCTAAGCTATGGAAATGAAAGTACAATGCAAGCTAAGCTATGAAAATGAAAGATGCAAGAAATGAAATCTAACTATGAAGCAAGAAAGCCATGATGATGCAAGAATGAAGACAAGAAGATAGAGTGTTGATGAAGATCCAAGATGAATGCCAACAATGCTCCAAATCTTCAAACCCTAGATGCAAGAATATCTCCAAAAGCTCCAAGATGACCTAGAAGACTTGTAGCATAACAATAACATAAAAATTGTGTGTGCAAATGAGGAAGAGAGCTCTCCTTTTATAGGGAATGAAAAAAGAATGGGCCATGGAGATTAAGAGGAAAAAGATTTAATCAATGGTGGAGAAAAAAAGAAGCTTGATCCTTGTGCACAAATATCCTCCAATAAGAAAATTAGAAGCATTTACTTTATGTTGAGCATTTAATTTATGTCCATGTGAGACAAAAAGTACTTTTTCTTTTATTTTATTTTTATTTTTCTTTATAAATAAGAATTAAATGCTTTATTTGTGCAACATAGGATAAGAGGAAAAGGTGGGCTTTTTATTTATTAAAAGGGGAGGAAATATTCCTTTTAAATAAATAAAAACTTAGGATAAAATGGCTAGCCCATAGAAAATAATTGAATAAATGATAGCACAAGGATTTGATCAAGAATAAGCAATTTATGATTTAGCAAAAGGGGCTAATAGTCTAGGTGACCATTTTTAGGTGTATACATTTTTCCCCTCTTTGACTAATGTGTGATCGATCTGGGAACACATGTAGTCAAAGAATAGATTAGCCAAGAAGGCAAGCAGACAACCAAGAAAGCAAGCAATAGCGATTTTGATAGATGTGAGATCGATTTGGGATCACATGCAGTCAAAGAATAAAATAGCCAAGAAGGCAAGCAAGTAGCAATCTGACTCCAAAGAATGAAGTGCAGAGAGATAGAAAATCCTGTATGATTAGCCTGGTAGCGACAGTACTAAACACTTAGGAAAGAGATAGCTAATAAGATATGATGTGTCTGCCCCCTTGGGATCGAAAGAGAAATCAAGTAGAGGGAATGCAGAAGCAAGAGCAACATGATCAAATCACTAGAAATCATAATCAAAGATGAAAGATAATAGAATAACCATCAACCAATGAAGGGATGCCCCACACATGGGACACGGGGCACAAACCTATCGGTCCCTCAACCCATAAACGTCATAGAGGGGGGGAATTGGAAATTGGGATTTGAATGAAAGACTAGAAGGTTGAAAGAGATGGGGATGAAGAGGTTATGATGCCCCAGTGAAGATCAAAGGATCAGGCCTCAAAAGGTCAGCCAACTATGCGGAAAAAGGGGAAAGGGTCAAGGTGAATGTGGATTTCGGTTTGGATCTCGAAATGAAGAGAAAATGATGTGAGATGAAAGACAAGAAAGTGAAAGACATGATCGGGAAGAAGCGAAAGGTGAGCGCAGCTGATTAACAAGTCCGTGAAAATGAAAGGAGAGCTCTCTCCATATGCAAGATGCAAAACTAAACTAACATGAACCTAAGAAATGCAAGCTACATGAAAAGTGGTTTACTTGCAAGGTTACAAAGCCAATAGACATCTAATATTCATCATCGAGCATTATTGGTAGCATCGCAAGATCATACAATACACACTAGCATAACTATGTGAATATGAATATGATCTTTATCAGATAGGAATGTGGAAATCTCACCTAGGCATCAAAGACATGTAGGTCAAGATGACTAGTGCAGTGACATTACCTAAGTTTAATATAACAAGATTATACTCTCATCGAGACACAAGGAAAGTCAAGATGGCTACAAGTATGCACTTGCACAAAAATAGTCAAGGATAATACCCTGTCAATCCACAGTGTCAAGTAAGACCAGCATAAATGCTCATGACAGTTAGGATCAACAAAATATACCCACAAGCAGAAACAGCAATAAAACATGTTCTCATACCCTCAGTCTTCTAGCTATGCATCATCGAAAACTTCTCAGGGAGAGACCACTCAGCAAAGAAATCATCATAGACAGCATGCAAAGAAATAAATTCAAACAAATCTCAGCAAGTCAAGTGCGTGTGTGTAGGTCATAGAGTCAAACTTTGAGTATTGCATCTGCAAATGAGAAATATTGCATCATACTAGACTGCAGGTAGGACATCTGATAAGTGTTGAGAAACACTCGATGCAAGGGTAGTGTTGAAAAAAACCATTGGGATGGTGTTGAAAAACACCATTGGAACCAAGTTGCCCAAGAAACCCAGATGCACAAAGAGACCCAAGATAAGCCTAAAGCAACATATGCCCCCTAGACTAAGACAAGAATCAATTCCAGGCTAGGAGAGGCAAAGCGAGAAGTGGAGTGAAAGAGCGCCACGCAAGACTGATAGACATAGGTGTAGAGGGTCTCAAGCAGTGCCTGTTTCCAGGTTTTCACCACTTGATAGATTTTTTCAGGACTTTTTATAATTTTTTTGTATTTTTGCTACCAAGGTGCCTATTTCCAAGTTTTCACCAAGGCACTTTTTCTTTTTTTTTTTGAATTTTTTGAATTTTTAAATTTTTTTGGTGAGACATCAAAGTGCCTATTGCTAGGTTTTCACTAGGATGCTCATTTTTTTAGTACTTTATATGCTTTTTAGGTTTTTTTCAGCATCATATATGATTTTTTTTTGTAATTTTTTCAGGATCATAAAGTATATACAAGGAATGCCCCAGACAGGAATGGGCATTAAAGATCTGCTTCCTTTGATGTAGAGAGCTGATAGGCCCCAGGCCCAAATGCTACAGCTGTGATGATAGGAGGTCTCAACTAGTTCGACCAATAATAACCAGCCCTAAGCAATGTCTGAGTTAGTGGAGGATCATTAGAATGTGATCCACATATGGCATCGTGGATTTCAGCTAGTACTTTTTCTGACTCCTCTATTTCTAGACACCTAAGGAGAGTTCCATCTAGACCCTTCCTATACAAGCCACCAGAGACAAAGGCAAAGTGTAAGGGATGGTGGAAAGAATGGCATGGAGGAGTATGAGGTGGAAGACATGGAAAGATGGTAGGATTGTAAGATTTGTGAGCAGGATAGCGTAATTCATCCACCAGGAACTTGAAGTGAGATTTATGATTTTTCATTTGTAAGATTGATATCAAAGTAACCAAGGCATTAGCAACTCTTTTCTTAGCTTTAGGAATGGGCTGAAGTATAACAGTTATGAGATCATGCTTGAAGTAATGCACCATTTGTTTGTAGAGAATCAGCTTCTCATCTTTTATTTTTGAGCAAATTTTAATCTTTACTTTTCTTAGGTTCGGATACCACCACAATGTGGTTTTTTCCATCTGACCATTGCTCTTTTCTTTTGACTTGATGACTGTGATGCTTGATTTCTAATTCAATCTTTTTTGTTGCTAGTTCGCTGGTGGAAGAAGTAACAGGTGTTGATGCGAGATGAAATGGAGTGACTGGTTCAATAGCATTTATGTGAGGGATGTCATCTCTGGTAACAAGAGAGGTTGAGCCTATAGGGTAGGCTCCAAAAGTAGCTAGATCTAGATTCATCATAGGAGGACCAACGTAGTCCACTAAGGCAATACGGGGAACAAACTCATTAGATCCAACACAAGACTCATCAACTACGTCGGGTGGGTTACAAGAAATATGAACTACATCAACATCCATATCTGTCATGGAAGAATCTTCTGGAAGAGGCTTAATATGCTGAGAAGTAGAAACACTCATGTCATTATGTGATAGATCACCTCTTTGTAGCAGTCGCTCAATGTTGTGACATTGTCTATCATAGTGCAATGATTCTTTAGGAACATAGGTTCTAGACATAGAAGACTCAGCAATATCATCAGTAGGCATACATGCTTCCCCCCAAAGAAGTGAAGTAGAAGGAAGATCATCTCCCATGTGAGCCATAGTGTGTAGTGGTGACTCATCTGTATCTGTGTCTGAATTACTGAGCATGGGAGTATTTTTGGAATCTTCTCTATAGATCCATTCTTGAATAGCTTGTTCTTCTCTTTCTTCTTCTAAAGGAATGGATGAAGGAATGAAAGTATCAAAGATCACCATAGCAGAAGTGGAAGGCTTCATTGTATCATAAGGTTTCCCATATGACCTAGGAGAAATAGGTATAGAAGCAAATGAATCTAGCATATATTCACCCATACCAAGGCTCATCATCTTAAGTGATTTCTCAGCAACAACTAGAGACGTACTAGGATCAACAGAAGGTTCATTATGAGAAACAAATTTTTCAGCAGTAGCCAGAGCATTAATAGAAATAGTATGGTCTCCAGGAATCACAACTTCAGTGCCATTGTATGGAAATTTGATGCACTGATGAAAAGTGGAAGGAACAGCCTACATGTCATGGATCCAAGGACGACCCAAAAGAATGTTATATGTGAGTGGGATGTCCAATACTTGGAAGCTAATATCTTTTGTGATAGGACCCACTCAGACAGGCAGTGTGACAAGACCTTTGGAAGATCTTTCCTCTTCATCATAAGCTTTTATAGTAATCTTCTTCTTGGAATCCACAGAAAATTCTGACAAACCCAACTGTTGTATGACATTGAAAGAAACAATATTTAACCCTGCACCATTGTCTATCAGGACTTGGCAAACTCGGGTGTTGTAGACTAGAACTTCAATGTGTAAAGCCAAATTATGAGGGTGAGCAATAGATATGTCATCTTCTACAGAAAAGGAGAGAGATAATGGAGATGAAATGTGGTTGACCATAGCCTGAAATTGATCTAGATCAATGTCTTTGGGGACATGTGCTGTATGCAAAGCTTTCTCAAGGATTTCTCTATGCGAAGGGGATAACTGAATCAACTCAAAAATGGATATTTGGGCTGGCATCTTTTGCAAATGTTGGACAAGATCATAGCTAGGGGTGGCTGAAGGAGCTGCGTGTTTGGAAGGCAAAGCTTGCTTGGGATCTTGCGCAGTTTTAAGGACAATCTTGGCTTGCCCCCTAGTAATAGAATTCAGTGTCTCACTTCGGGAAGATGAACTACCACGTGTTTGCAAGACCAATTTTGGCTTACCATGATTGGCTTTATTATCATCTTGAGATCTTACCATAAGAACACTCTCAACGGGCTCCACCATGTTGATCATAGGTGTATTAGAAGGATACGTGTAATTGATCTTAGCATCATGATTCTTCTTATGTGCTTGAGAGGTTTCCCCCTTATCATGCTTAGGTAGAGGATCTTTGAAAGCTGTGTGATCAGAATTTCTAGTTAAGCCATCAGTGGAGATTGTGCCATTCTCAATAAGATCCTGAATATCATCCTTAAGCCTAAAACAATTGTCTGTCGGATGTCCCTTGTTTCTGTGATAATGACAATAAGAATCCTCTCGTCACCAATCAGGCTTATCTAGTGGATCCCAGTTAACAGGTTGATCAGGAAGTGTAAGATATCCATTATCAACCAAAGTCTTAAGGATCACATCATAAGGTTCTGCCAATTTGGTATAGACTCACTTTCGAAATGACTTCTTAGGCTTATCTACATACTGAGGTTTAGGAGCACTACGAGTGTTGGCAGCTTCTTGTTGTTTTGCTGCATAGATAGCATTGGAGAGATTGAAAGCAGGCTCTTTAACTTTAGGAGTGTCAACAACTCCATCATTAACAACATACTTGTTCTTATTCCAAGGTTTGTTCTTGTCTTTGCCATTGCCTTTAACATCTTTATTAATAACAATATCCCCTTTTCTTATAGCTACATCCTCAATTTGATATGCACTTTCAACCATGTCATTGAAAGAAGGGAATAGTTGTTTCCTTAGATCATAATATAGCTCAGGCACTAGAGTGTTGACAAAAATGTCAATCTTTTCTCTCTCGGGTAGCTGACGAGGATATCAAGAATACAATGACCTCCAACATTGTAAGTAAGTTGCAAATGGCTCACCTTGATGTTGTCTTAGATTACCAAGATCTATCATGGTGACAGGTTGTTGGATGTTGTGTGAATAGTGTTGTGTGAAGCGCATAGCTAACTCATCAAAAGTCTTCAAAGGAGGTGTCAACTTTGCAAACCATTCTAAAGCTTGTCCTCTTAAGCTTCAAGGGAATAATCATAGAAGATATGCGTCTTCATGAAGAAAGTCCATACTAAGAGCATAAAAGTGACGTACATGATCATGGGGATCACCATTTCCATCATACTTGTCATATTTGGGAACCTCAATATCCCTAGGAAATGGGACCATGCATAGATTTTTATCAAAAGGAAGAGCACAAATTGATTCTACAAAAGAGACCTTTGGAGGCTCTCTTTCTATTGCCATTTGGTTAAGGCGTTGATTTGTCTGACGCAGTTCTTCCTAAAGGACTTCCAATTCAGTTGGTACTCTTTGTTGGACAATTTGTCTAACATCATAGCTAGGAGGAAGCTTGTATCCTCTAGAAGTCATATATTGAAAATATTGATCGCCATTACGCTCTAAAAGCTTATGCATCATTCATTGGGAGACCACATCTTGTTCAAATCTCATAAGATCCTCACTAGAAATCTCATCATCTTCCTCTGCCTCATGTTGAGAGGGAGGAGGTCTAGGAGGTGAAGAAGGCACACCAAAAGTAGGTCTTAGAGGAGATCTTGGTGGCGTGTTGTTGCCATTGTTTCCATTGGTAAAAAGAGGTCTATGCTCATGATTACTAGTCTCAGGTTGCTCATGAAATGTCCCTCTATAAGCCATGCACCTAGTAGCATCCATTCTTTGTTGATTGTGTTCTTTGTCTAAGCATGCTTGGTTATCCTTGTGCTTAAAGTGTGCTTGCAACTGTTGAAATTTTTCTTGTTCAGTCAAAGTGAGTGAGACACTGTCTGTGTTTTTGGGGGTCTTGAATGCAGAAAAGAGGAAACCTCCTTTGTACCATGGAGTAGCCTTAGAATCCTTAGATTGGTCAGAACTAGAACTGTCGTTGCTAGCGGGCACTCGTGAGCATCTAGTTGGAGAAGGTAACTGTGTATAATTGAACGGAGGGTGATTCTCCTGCTCAAATTGAGATCGAGTTGTAACTGGCATGAAAAGAGATGTTGGTTGACTAATAGAATGAGACAAAGTTTCTCAGATATGAGATAAGAAAAGCTAATAAAGATCACTTGTCAAAGTAGAACAATAGAGAGATGGCTCATCAAAAGTGCTCAAGCACTTACAGCAATCAATTGACTAAAGCCGAGCAGTGAGCAAGAAGCTCAATAAGCAAGTAGCTAGAGAGGTAACCGTGATGTGACAAGTGATCAAGAGTAGCATTCATTAAGCTCAAATCCAATAATTTTAGCTCATTTGTTTCAGTCTAGAACAAATCTAAGCATGTAGATAACAAACTAGCTTCAGATAAGAATAGAAAAGGACATTCTATGATAGGTTAAAATGCAAGTTTAGCAGCTCTGGACTGCAACAATGATAGGACAACAGAAATGACCCAGGCGATAGTTCTCAGGCAAACAGGGTGATACTTCACCTTAAGCCAGATGATAGTTTCCAGTAAGTGGGGTGACACTTTTGCAGAGTCGTACGACTCTATGACCAACGAACATAAAAATATCAGTTTGAAGTGTTTTAAAAGATCAAGTAAGTATATCAACAGATTTTTATCATGGATCAAGCACATAAGATAGCAATCAAGGAGTTCAAGCAAGCAGTTGTCTTCAAACAATGAGCAAGGGGCAAAGCAACCTTGCACATGAACAAGAATAGTGACTTAGTATTTCTACTCCTTAAAGATTCTACTTGTGTATGTTCTTCAAATGTTTTAGTAGGCACATAGAACACAACAACACCTTAGCAAGCTGTCTACAAGGATACACATGGCTTTCTAAGAGGAGTCCTCGATATACACAAGGTACGTGAGGCCCAAATCTGTAGATGAGAAGAATCCAAAATCACACAGCCGGGGGGAGACGGTAACCCAAATCTCCTCCTTCACTTCTCAAAGGTATAAAGTTCTTTGAGGCTTAGCCAAGAGTGATATCAAACTCAATTCCCAAGAGAGGTGTCTTTCGATTCACCTCCCGCTATTTATACTCTGCCAGAACATAGGAGTTAAGGTCGTCCCTTGAGGTGGTGTGTCCCCAAGCAGGCCTTCTAGAAATAACAACTAAGTAATTCACTATCAAAAGTATTTAGAGCACTAGAGGTGGTACATTTAACCCTTCAAGTAAGCATGAGATGAGTCCAAAAAAGTGGAACATTTAACTCCTCACACAAACTCAAAGTGAGTCCACACCTTAGAAAACAAGTGAGTTCCAAAAAGCACAAAAGGGTTTCCAAGTGGAGCACTTAACGCTTCTTTCCTATTGACCCCTCCCCTTTAATATGGTGCTGGGATTGCAACCACAGGGCAGAAATGAAGGGCTGGTAGATTAGTGAGTCCAATAACCCAAGATAGCAATCTAGATCAATCACAAGTACTCTAAAGTTGCTTATCAATACTACTCACAAATGAAAAAGGGGTGTACCAATGGAATATTTAACTTTCCAAGCAAACATAGAGTGAGTCCACAAGGTGGTGCATTTAACTCTCTATGTAAACAAGGAATGAATCCATGCCCCCAATCACTCAACGAGATATTTGATATTGGAACCAAGAATTACTTAACGTTTAAACACAAGCAGTCACCTACACAAACTTGTATGAAAGCAAATCTATGTTCATTCATTTCCCATTAAGAGCATCAATTGAAATGTGTTCTATGAAAGCGTGTAAAAAATCAAGCCAAACACATGAGAGGTTCAATTTTAATCCCAAAATCCAAATGTTGTAGAGATATAACAAACTACCTCAAGTCCAATGCAACGCGCTTAGTAGATTTTAAGCATTTTCCATGAAAGCAAGAGCACCTTCAAATGAACAAGACAAGAGAACAAGCAAACAAGATATGCAATATATATCCAATTTATGAAAACCCTAAGGTTAGATCTGAAAATCAATTGTTAGGAGCAATGATAACTAGCAAATAATCCAAATGATAACTCATATCATGCAATGAACAATGAAAAATAAGTGCATACCCATCACAAAATTTTATTTTTTTTGCATTTGACCTAGTTAACAAGATCTGATTTTTACCACATGAATTCGGACCCTAAACTCAAAATTCAGAAAAGAGACCTCTATCAAAAAATAGAGAGCTTTCCAAAAATATAAAAATTTCAGAAAAATCTCTTCATTTGTGCCCTAGAGAGCCATTTTACCAAAACATACTAGATTTTATAAATCAACCAAATGAGCTATGATATGATTTCTAAATTAAAAACACAATGAATGGACCCCATGTAGAATTTAAAGAATTTTCCAGAAATATAAAAATTTCCAAAAAATATGCTGATTTGTGCCAAAAATTGATTTTTTATGAAAAATAAAGAAAAAATCATAAAAAATACAAATTACCTCCAAAAATTTTGAAATTTTTTTGGGAGCTTCTCTGATATGTCGCCAACCTACAAATAAATTTTTAGACTAGAACACCAAGCCGTTTGGGAGATATGGTCAAATCTTTCAAATCTAGGGTTTTTTTAATCTCCAAACAAATCTGCACAAGGGTTAGCTCCAAAAATAATCAAAACCAGCATGCAAGATGTGGGTTGCCCCATGGTGGGCACCAAAAATGTATGGTGAAAATGTGACCACACTTCTATGAATCATTACATGCAAGGGAACTCAAGAATGAGGCCTCACAAATTGATCCATAGCTCCCTAGGCATGGAGTGCAAGGGTTTTAAGAATGCTCTCAGCTAGAGCTATTTAGCCAATAACCTTGCTATTAAACCATGCAATGGGAGATTCAATGAAGACAAGGGAAAGAATATGAGTATCCCCAAGAATCAAATGAAATGCAATGCAATGCAAGCTAGCTAAGAATGAAGATGCAAGCTAAGCTATGGAAATGAAAGTACAATGCAAGCTAAGCTATGAAAATGAAAGATGCAAGAAATGAAATCAAATTATGAAGCAAGAAAGCCATGATGATGCAAGAATGAAGACAAGAAGATAGAGTGTTGATGAAGATCCAAGATGAATGCAAACAATGCTCCAAATCTTCAAACCCTAGATGCAAGAATATCTCCAAAAGCTCCAAGATGACCTAGAAGACCTGTAGCATAACAATAACATAAAAATTGTGTGTGCAAATGAGGAAGAGAGCTCTCCTTTTATAGGGAATGAAAAAGGAATGGGCCATGGAGATTAAGAGGCAAAAGATTTAATCAACGGTGGAGAAAAAAAGAAGCTTGATCCTTGTGCACAAATATCCTCCAATAAGAAAATTAGAAGCATTTACTTTATGTTGAGCATTTAATTTATGTCCATGTGAGACAAAAAGTACTTTTTCTTTTATTTTATTTTTATTTTTCTTTATAAATAAGAATTAAATGCTTTATTTGTGCAACATAGGATAAGAGGAAAAGGTGGGCTTTTTATTTATTAAAAGGGGAGGAAATATTCCTTTTAAATAAATAAAAACTTAGGATAAAATGGCTAGCCCATAGAAAATAATTGAATAAATGATAGCACAAGGATTTGATCAAGAATAAGCAATTTATGATTTAGCAAAAGGGGCTAATAGTCTAGGTGACCATTTTTAGGTGTATACAAATAGAAGTCTGGAAAATCTTTTGAGATGTTTAGTTGGAGACACACCGAGTAATTGGGATTTTGTGTTGGCACAAGAACAGTTTGCATACAATAATTCAGTGAATAAGAGTATTGGAAAAACATCTTTTGATATCGTAAATGGCATACAATGGAGAGGTATATCAGATTTGAGAGAAATTACTAATGAAAGAAAGAGAAGTAATAAAGGAGTGGAATTTGTTGATTACATGAAGATGTGAAGTTTAAGATGGAAAAGAGTAATAAAAAATACAAAGAAAGAGCTGATAGATCAAGAAGACATAAGACTTTTTTTGTTGGTGATGAAGTGATGGTTCATTTGAAGAAAGGAAAATTTTTTGTTGGAACATATGGGAAGCTGAAAAATGAAGAATTTTAGACCTTGCAAGATTTTTAGAAAATTTGATAGTGAAAATGCATATGAGATTGAGTTACCTAATGACATGGATATATCACCTATTTTAAACATTGTTGATTTGTATGAGTTTCATGAACCTGATGAAGAAATGAGAGTACCAAGAAAGACTAGACCAATTGAAGGTAGTTCATAGATTTCATAGTCTAAGTTGGATGCAGCTCGGACCATACCTATTTCATGATTCAGAGAATCATTTCAAATAACCCTAGGTGTCTGATGTAGGAGCATCTTGATCCTTGTAAATCCTGTGTGACCAAAAATGTATTTTAAATTTTTTGTGTTGCTCAGTTCCTTCTTTGACTAATTTTATTAGTTTCCTTTTTGACTGAGTTGATTAGTTATCTCTCTGGCACTTGATAATTTCTTGGCACTTAGCGATGCTTGTCTGGCACTCAATTTTCATTTCTTGCCCAGTTGTTTGTTTTTTGGATTTCTATTGAGGCAAACTTGTGCATTTATTTTGGGCCACAAATTTAATGCTAGTATCCATCATTGGGAAGCATGTGGCCCTATCTGGTTATTCCTCCCATTGATTATGGATCTGAAGGCCAACTTGGCTCTGTAGCCTCTTATATAAATGTAGTTGTTACGTTAGAGTTTAGGAGTTTTTGATAAAAGATAGGAGATAGAAGCTTAGAGGTTGTTGGTAGATCCTCACATGTTTGGAGGAATTCTCTACTTAATTATAATATCTGGCCAAAACTGAGAAGGCCTTAGAGCCAGACATGTATGAATCAATTAGAAGATAATATATGAAAGATATCTGAATTCTCTCTCCCATTGTTATGTGTTGTTTCTTCTGCATATTGTTCTGCAAGGTGGATCTAGTTAGGGTGAGTCTTTGGCCCCTTTCTTGTCCCCTCCTTGCATCGACTTGATTAGTTAGTAGATTGGCAAGGTAATGTGTTTTTTATCTATAACAGTAATTGAAGAAGACAATTGACTTGAAGCATGGAAGAAATGATGAAATAAATCTTGAAAGTATAGGCTTGACCAAACAAAAGAGAAAAACATTAAGGAACTTAAGTATAAGCCTAGTGATGCTACTATTGACCATGCACTCGTATAAGTTGAGCATCACTAATTACCAACTATCAGGAATTGAACTGAGAAAAAATAGTGAGTGTTGAGAGGAATAGTTTTAATCATGATCAGGCTATCTTGTGAAGACAAAGAAGAAGAACATAGTGATGAACATGTGTCAGTATTTTACTTTTTGTGAAGGGATTAATATTTCCATCCGACATAGTTGAATCCTTGGAATATGTATAACATGTTGAAGATAAGGATGAATGACCTGTAGCATTTAATGCATGGTAATCCAATTTCTTATGGACTCCGGGAGAATTTTTTAGAAGTATCTAGATGGATAAGAAGGAGAATAAAATGTTAGAAGGATTTAATGAATCTGACCTAAACCTAAGATCTACAAAGATGATTAAGAAGGAAAAGATCAATCAACCTAATTGAGGAGGTATAAGGATGACCTAGTTATAGGTTATGCAGAGGTTCATTTAGTTTATTGGTGAACCTAAGTAGAAGGATGAGAAGAGATGTGAAGAGTTGAGAAGAGTTATGAAGTGGTGATTTCTTGAACGATTTCCAAGAAGATTTGAGATGGAGATGATAATGAAGGTCAGTTAAGGGATCACCATATGAGCTATATTGGATTTCTATTTGTAAAGTGAGTTATATGTTTCAGATCAAGCCTACTATTACTTTCTCACCATTCTATCATTTGAAATCCTTTTATCAAAGTTCACGTATTAGTCATTTGTAAATATTTTAATCAAGGTGGCATTATAATGAGATATTCTCAAGTCCTTTGACAAGGCCACTCCTAAAAAGGTGATTAAATCCTTTAACAAGGTTACACCTAATAGTGTGTATTGTAACCTTTAATAGGGTTGGATCCTCACAGAACTCACTTCAGAAGAGTGAAAAATTGGTAGCATGTTACTAGTGGTTTTTCCCAATTTGAGTTTCCATGTTAAATCCTAGTGTCATACTTCTGTGAATGTTATTTGATGTGTTTTAGAATGAAGAAGTTTCAATTTTGCAATTTTATTACTTTTGGGTTGTGAACTACAATTTTTTGTTACTCGTTATATTCTATAAAAGCTGAATGGATTATTGAATAGCTCTAAGTTGGTTGAAGTAATGGAAAGTTCAATTGGCACATCTAGACATGGGGATAATCGAGTCACCCCCCATCTCAATTATTATAAAATCATTCTAACAATTGGTATTAAATCTTGTGGTGCTTGTAAGAAAAATATTTGAAGGTACTTGGAGCTAAAGATTAAGATGTACAAAAATGAGGTAACAAGGCTGAACAAGGATAACTTCCCTACATGGAAAAATTTAGTGAAGCTACACCTATCTAGAATTGGAGACACAACAAAATATATGTGGATAATGAATACATACTAGTACCTACACCTTTGATAGCTTAGAAGATGAAGGAAAATCAAGAACATAATCAAGCAATGTTGTAGATTACATCAGCCCTAGGTTATCTTGAATTTGAAGATATAAAGGACTATAATATTACCAAGAAAGTGTGGGACACACTAAAATCTATCTATGGTGGAGACAAAAATTCACTAAGATCCAAATCTGAAAGCTTGAGAGGTAAGTTTGATGTAATGAGAATGCTAGAAGGTGAAACTATTGTGCAATATTATGGCAGAGTCAAAGAAGTTTTTAATGCTATTAGAGGAGCCAATGGAAATTTTGATGATGAAACTATTATTAGCAAGGTATTGAGAACCTACTTCCTATAAATTCTATTAAAATTTCTACAATACAATAATTAAGATGTGCTCCTAGTAACAATGTAACTTTGGAAGGTCTAGTTGGTAGACTTACTATTTTTCAATTGTAAAATTTTGATAACTTCACTACTCATAATAATGAATCTGCATTGAAATCTCAAATAGTTCTTCATAAGTCTAAGAAATAAAAATATAAATGTTTGAATAGTGAAAGTGACACCTCTGATGATGACCTTGATGATCTTGAGGCATTGATGGCTAGAAGAATGCCTAGAGAAAAAGGAAAATTCAAAGGTAACCTTCCTAAAATATATTTTTCATGTAAAAAAGTTGGCCATATGAAAGAAAGATGTCCTAACAAAAATTACAAGGATGAAAGAAGAGAAAGTAAGTAAAAAGAAAAAAGGGATTACATATATTATAGAAGGTATAAGGACTACAAGTATAGAGGTAAGAAATATTTTTATATTATTGAAGAACAAACTAATAGTGAAACTGATGAATTTGATGATCATGACATAGAAGTTATCTATCTTGCTATGAAAGATGATTTTGATGAAGATGAGAAAACTACAACTTATTTCATGTATAATTGAAGGTGATAGATGGATAATTGATAGTGATTTCTCACATCATATTAGTGGTGATAAAAATATGTTTGATACCTTAAATCTTTACAAAGGTAATAGTGTTAAGTTTGGTAATGATTCACCATTCCCTATGTAAGGAAAAAGGATCAATAAAATTGATTGATAATATTATATGTCACAATGCTTATTGGGTTGAAGGAGCTAACTATAACTTGTTGAGTTTTGCGTAGTTGAACAGTTTTGGTTATTGAGTTGAATTCCATCATGAAAAGAGATAAAATATTTGATGCCACTAGTGTATTAATTGGAACTGGAGAATAGACAAGAGGTAATTTTTTGTATGATCTAGACCTATTTGATGAGACATGTTTGTTTGTACAATTTGATGATGTATGGTTATAGCATAAGAGGTTGTCTCCTATGAACTTTGATAATTTTGTAAGCATTAGAAAAATGAAAAGAGTAAGATAGTTACTAAGATTGAATAAAGTTGATAATGTGATGTGTAAACAATGTCAATTAGGAAAAATGACAAAGTCTAGTTTCAAGAGAAAGACCTATAATTCAAATGACATTTTGGAATTAGTTCATACCGACCTATGTGGACCTATTAGAGTGCATAGATACTATGGTGATAAATATTTCATTCTATTTGTTTATGATTACTCTCGAATAATGATTGTGATGTTTCTTAAAGAAAAATATGATGCCTTTAAGCTATTCAAGTGGTATTTAGAAAAAGTTCAAAAAGAAACAAGTAAAATCTTTAAATGTTTGAGACTTGGTAAAGGAGGAGAGTTTATATTTAATGAATTCAACATATTCTGCAAAGATAGAGGAATAAAGAGATAGATGTCTGCAACAAGGAAACCTCCATAGAATGGTATCTAGTAGAAAGAAGGAATAAATCAATCATGGATTGTGCTAGAACACTGATGATAGAGAAAAATATTGTACAAAAATATTGGAGAGAAGTTGTAAGTGCAACTTTTTATAACTTGAATAGAGTACAAGTCAAGAAAGGTATAAATGCTACACATTTTGAGTTGTGATATGGATATGCACCTAATGTGAAATACTTTAAAGTCATTAGAAGCAAATGTTATATACTGAAGGATAATAAAAATGGAAAACTTGATGCCAAAGAGATGAAGGAATATTCCTATGATATTCCACTAAGAGAAAATCTTGTAAGTGTTTGAATTCTAACACTAAAAAGTTGTGGAAAGTGAAAATGTAAGAGTATAAAGTTGAGTGCAGGAAGGAACCTAAAGACTACATATCATTCATATACATGCATAAAGGAGAGCCTCATAATTTATCTAAGCCAGATAAAAAATCTATCAAGTAAAAACAAGAGTCTGTCAAGTTACAACAAGAAGATGTGAAGCAATAGGAGGAAATTATTGAACAATCAGAAGAGGAAGAAAAGATCTAAAATGAACCTAAAGTGACTTTGTTTGATGAGCCTAAAGGAAAACAAGAAGAAGAAATGAGACCAAAGTCTATATTAGCACAATATGTGAGAAGACATCATAAACTAGATCAAATAATTGGACTAAAAGATTCAAGAGTATTATGTGAATTTGAGCCTAAATCAGTCAAACATGATTTGTATAATGAAGATTAAATTTAGGCCATGAATGAAGAAATAGAGAAAATAGAGAAGAACAAAACCTAGACACTAGTACCTAGATCAAAGGACAAGAATATTATTGGAACCAAGTAGGTGTTTAGAAATTAGGTGAATAAACATGAAGAAGTAACATGAAATAAGGCTAGATTGGTATGAAAAGGGCATGCACAAGAAGAAGGCATTGACTATGTGGAGACATTTTATCCACTTGATAGTTTGGAAGGAGTTAGAACTCTACTTGTATATGAAGCTTACATAGGATTCAAAGTGTGTCAAATGGATGTCAAATCTACATTTCTAAATGGAATAATGGAAGAAGAAGTGTACATTGAATAGCCAGAAGGATTTCTAGATTCAAGCAAGAGGAACATGGTTTGTAGGCTATAGAAAGCACTCTATGAATTGAAACAAGCCCCTAGAGCATGGTATGAGAGATTTCATAATTACTTGGTCAAAATTATTTTTGTGAGGACAAATGAAAACAAAAATTTGTACTTGAAGACTAGAAAAGGTAAAGATATATTGTTATCTGAAATATTTGTTGATGATATCATATTTAGAGGAAAAGATGCACTATGCTAAACTTTGCAAATAAGATGCAAACAAAATTTGAGATCACTATGTTTGGAGAGATCAATTTTTTTGTTAGTTTGCAAGTTTATCAAATGAAGAAAGGTTTCTACATTGCTCAATCTAAATATATCAAGGAAATATTGAAAACCTTTGGCATGGAGGAATATAGACTAGTAACTACACCTATAGCTACTAGATAGAAACTATCAAAGAATGATGATACATATGAAGTGAATCAAACCTTGTCTAGGTCAATCATTGGAAAGCTACAATATGTTGTTCAAAACATACCAAATAGTGCACTATCAGGTAGGATTGTTGCAAGATTTTCCACAAATTCTAAGGAAAATCACATGATGGTAGTGAAAAGGATACCAAGATATCTAAAAGGAACAAAAGACTATGGATTATATTACAAAAAGAATGATAAGTTTGAACTAAAAGTTTATACTGATGTAGATTGGGCAAGAAATGTGGTTGATAGAGAGAGTACAGGTGGTGGCACATTCTTTCTAGGAAAAAATATTACTCTCTTGGAAAAGAAAGAAACATAATTACATTTCTAAATCTATTAAAGTTGAATATCTAGTATCAACAATTAATTGTTCAAACATAGTGTGGATTAAGCAGATAGAAGAAATCCCTGAGCCAATTGTTATTTTCTTTGATAAAACAAGTGCTATAAATATATCAAATAATTTAATGATGCACACTAATACCAAGCATATCGCTATCAAGTACCATTACTTGAGAGAGCTAGTTGAAGAAAAATAAGTGAGATTGGAGCACATGAATACAAAGGAAAAATTAGTAGATATATTCACTAAATCTATTTTAAGGATGTACATGAGTATCTAATAGGTAAATTTGGGGTGATTCCCCTAACAACATCTACCTCAATTAAGTAGGAGTATTTCATCAAATGTACTAATAAAAACATCTAACAGATTAATGTAAGGTTCACACTTTAGGAGTCACCTAAAGATGTGAAGAGATAAGAACAAGATGTTGATCATGTTGGCATTAAGCAGGATTGCCACTAGTGACAACACTTATTTGCATTCTGAGTTAAAACTGAGCAGAATAGTGCAAACCAGGCAGAACAGTGCAAACCGAGAAGAATAGTGCAAACCGAGCAGAACAGTGCAAACCGAGTAGAATAGTGCAAACCAAGCAGAACAGTGCAAACTGAGCAGAACAGTGCAAACCGAGCAGGAAAGTGTAAACCGAGCAGGAAAGTGTAAACCGAGTAGGATAGTGTAAACCAAGTAACATTATGTCTACCGAGTCACAGGTATTTACCGAGTTCAGAACTTACCGAGTGGTTAGTATGAACTGAACCTTCACTTCTATCGAGTGCATGACGATGCCGAGTAATGCAGTGGATGCCGAGTATCAGAAAGTCATCGAGTTAGTTTACAGGAACCGTGTAACCATACTTGGGCTGACTTAGTAGCACTTATGTTTATTTGTCAAGTTGACTTTGTAATTGTAATTAATTGTTTTGACTTGTATATAAACAATGTTGTAAAAATACCAAGATGAATGAATGTGAAATGAAAAAGAAAGAAAGGTAGAGATAAGCGAATTACAAAGGGCTACAACAGTATAAGGAGTAGCAAAGAAAAATTCATCACAGAAGGTGATCAGTACATCAGCGAATCTCAATCAGCAATCCAGTTGCAAAGTAAGAGATCTACTGTTTCATCCTAACAGGTGAATCAGCTTGAAATCCTTTAACCGGGTAGACTTAACAATCTTTGTAAAATCTCTTAACCGAGTGCATACTTCATTGTATGTTTGTAAAACCTCTAACAAGGTGGACCTAGCAGTCCTTATTGCTCCTAGTAGGGCAGATCATTAGAAGTGATCAATGTAAGCCTTAACTAGCCAACTTTATATTGCAGTACTAAAGCTTTGTGGGTTTCATCCCCACCCCAGTTTTACTTTCTTTTGGAAGGTTTCTGGGTAACCAAATCTATGTGTCATTGTTGTGAATGCTTTTATGTTTCATGCTTTCTATATGCAAAAGGATAAAGTGAACTATATGTTAATACATCTATTATTGAAAGAAAATTTGGAGTTACTGATACACCCCTCCCCTCTTAGTAACTTGGTTAATTCCTGAATATTTCCAACAATTGGTATCAGAGCTGTATTGGTTCTCAAGATAAAGCTTAACTAGCTTGAGCAAAGATCCAGGACAGTGGAGGTATTCAAACTGAACAAGGTGATTGAAAATGAAAAGCTAGATCTGGAAATGGCCATAGCTAAACTTAAAGAAGCAAAAGAACATCTTTCCCAATCCCTAAGAAGAAGGAAGGAACTTGCAAATCAGATGAATGATCATAATTACATTGAAGAAAAGATTGAAGATCTTTTTCCCTCAGATAGCTCAGATGAAGCAAACAATGCTGTCAAAGAACTCCTAGAAAAGAATGGGTCTCTGCAGGAAGAAGTGAGAAAATTAAAAAGAGAACAAGAACTACACTCAACAAGATTTTGTGAGATCTTAGAACAAAGAAACAAGTTAAAAGATGAATTAGATGGAAGGAACAATGAAGTCCAAAATAAAACCCTTCAGCTAGAAAACCTAATTGATCAGATCTCCCATACAAATGAGGAAATTCTGACTCTAAGATCATAAATAGAAAGCACAAGAGAAGAACTAAGATCTGAAAAGCAAATCAATCTAAGATTGGTGGATGACCTAAACACTGAAAAAAAAATCAATGAAAGAATGCTGAAGAGCCCAGAAGACTTAAATTAGCTGTATGATCAAAATCTTCATAGGCAAAAAGGAAAAGCAGGACTTGGATACAAAGGAGAAGGTGAATCTTCTAAGCAAGGTACTCAAAGAAATCAGAAACCTACTTGTAATCATTGTGGCAAAATAGGACATACTTCAAATAAATGTTGGAGCAATGAAAAAGAAGAATTCAATGGAAAATGCTACAACTACAATCAGCATGGTCACAAAGCAAATGAATGCAGGGAAAAACCAAGATTCAAAGGTAATTGTCACAAATGCAACAAACAAGGTCACAAGGCATCCGAGTGCAGATCCAAAACATTCAATCCAGCAGAACAAATTATGAAAGCAATGTTTGGATGGGATTACAACACTTGGTGTAGATGTCATTACTTGGAGAATATGGACACATTGGCATGAACTGCATAAAATATCATCTAAGGAAAAGAGATACTACCATAAGATGTTTCAAATGCACTAAACTCAGTCATATAGCCATAAATTGCATGAATGCTAGTGAAGTTGAAGATGGAAAGAAGAATGAAGCAACTAAGGTCAAGAAACAGATGAGACAACAGTGGGTTCCTAAATCTACCGAGCAAACTAGTCCAAGTAATGGAATGGGTGGCTCTACTAAATCAAACTAAATTCGCAAGAAAGCACTGGAACTATATTCTCATAGATAAATTTCAAGCAATTCCAGAACTGGATTAAAAGAAAGATCTAAATCAGCATACAAGATGCAATAAGATCACGGGAAGGTCGGTATCAGTTTTCACCGAGCGAGGTCGGGAGCTGTCTAATATGATTATCGAGCGAGGTCGGAGCAATATGAATTCTCAAGTTCACCAAGTTGCGAAGTCTTTACCGAGCAATTAATTCATAGTGGGTGACAGTCTGTCAAAATTCATACCCTAATTTGTACTGAGCATTAATGACAGAGTTGTAAACAAAAGGCAAGAAATCAAACTCATTCCTCACCGTGAACTTTATCATTTTGAGAGCAGAAAATTTCTAGAGCAATCCAGCAATTCAAACACTTTTACGAAAAGAATTCTCTGTGAGCTACCATGGCATCATCCAGTGCTTCAGCGAAGAAAGGATCAGAAATGATAATCCAAGGGGAATGGAGAGCACCAGATTTCAAACTCATGCCCGCAATTGCAGCAGTCCTAGACCCGAATGGAGCTCAATCTTAGATTCCTCCTAAGGTACTACTTGTTAACGATATTCACAATCATTTCAATTGTGAAATTCAAGAGATGGGAAACCTAGAGCTAGATATTGTGCATGAGGAACTGTGTGTGAATGGTGTTATAAAACCAAAGCACAAACATCTGGAAGATAAGGTATTAGTTCACATTGCACATTTACCTCGAAACTTTTAGGAGAAATGGGTTAGATACATTCTCAGCCGTGTACATGAAGGCAAGATTTGGCTTGAGAAACCCATAGAGATCACTAAGAAGATGATTCACCAAATCACCGGTCTTCCCATGTTAAACAAAGATAAAACTACCAAAACCCTAGGTTGGCCAGAACTGGAGAAGAAAACCCTAGCCGAGTGGGATGGTAGAGGCATGAAAGTAAGCAGCATTACTGATGCTGAACTGAAGTTTGGAACACACATCATTGCTCATAAAATATATAGTTCAAGTCGACAGAATAGTGTTTCCTGCGAAGCCATAGACCTAGCATACAAAGTGGTCAAGAATAATTTATCATTTGACCTGGCAGATTTGTTGTTAAAATAGTTTAACAAGAACATGGAAAGCATTCAAACTTCCAGAAACAATCCATGTAAGTTTGGATCTCTACTGGTCTGTTTATTTTTCTATGTTCAGAAATTCTTCCCTTCCAAATGAAAAGTAGTATGGAGAAAGGATGTGCCAGTTCTTTATGAGATAAATGAATATATTTCAGAAATGGGTGAAAATTTTGAGAGCATCATAGATAGTTATTTTGTGTCTTTCAAGGAGAAAATGAACGATAGATTCTGGATTCCATAGAAGTTGGTGGAGGATTACAAGGATGATATTTGTTTCATGGTGGACTGTGACAGAGTATACATTCAAGCAGCCAAACTAAGGATTGTACATGTAAAACCTCTTCCTTATGAGGTAAACATTGATGAAACAAAGAATATCATTGAAGCCCTCCTTAATCAGCCTATTAATCCCAAAGCTCCATATTTTGGAACATATGAAGAAGCAAAAGTGAGAATTAAATTAAGTATAAAGCTTCCACAGGCAGTAAATAAAGGAAAAAAGAGGATAGCCAAAATGCAAATGCTAACCGAGGATAGAGGAGAAGACACGAAAGAAGAAGTGAAAAAGGATGAGAAAATAGAGGAACCAAAACCTGCAAAGAAGAAAGGAAAGGTATTCATCACCAAGGCACTTAAGCCTCCCACTACCATATTTACAAGGAGAAGTGCAAGGGGTAAGGCAGACAAAAAGGACAAAGATATAATATTCAAAAAGCCTCCTCTAACCCTTCAAGAGAAGATCAAACTTTTGAGAGAAGGATCAGGATCTGGAGTAAGTAATATAAAATCTTTAAAATATGAAACAAGATTAGAAATAGAACTAAAGGAGATTGAAGATGCTGTCATTGAAATGATGGGACAGTGGAAATACTCTCCTGATGAAATAGCCCCACAGATTCTAGTAGCTTTATTAGATCCAATAAAAATGAGATGGGCCAATGCAAAGAAAACTGTAAAAGACATATTTGATCAAACCCTGAGACAGTTAATGCCCAGCTTGAAAAATGATGAAATAAAGAAGGCATTAAAGAAGAATGAAAATAAGATGACACTAAAGTTCAATACTTGTTTAATTCTGATTAACAATATTGAATCGGTTGTGAAGAGTGAAAATGCCACATGGAAGAACATATACCATCTTCACCAACCGAGTACTGAAACAGTTATAATAAAAGACATTGAAGATGACAGTGATGAATAGGAAGAAGCCACTGAGGTAGATGATACCGTGAGGATAGCAGCAAAAGTCATTGCATCACTTCCTACCTCTCCAGTAAAAGTTACTACATCTAGCCCGGAGACATCTTCAAGCATGGTTGTGACAACTTCAACATTTGTCCAATCACCTATAGCAACAACAGAAGTAACTACCATTTCTTCTACCAAGTTGCAGTCTCCTATTTCATCAAGTTTTCCAGCAGTAAGTATTCCATTTTTTGATTCTACAAGTGTAAATACTTTAAGTTCTCTAGTAGACAGTATACCATTCTCTATAGCCAGTCCTACTATGTCTACTGTCACTACTACTAAGGCATTAAGTACCATAATAGATAAGCCTGAGGCTCAACCGAGTATAAGATTTTTGGGCAAGAATATAGTAGAGGATATAGACCTAGATGAGGAAATAGAGATTCCAACATTGGATTTTGCAAATCTATCAGCGGATCAAATGCAAAATATAGGTGAAATCCTCCAAAAGAAAGCAAAGAAAAAGAAGCTTAAAGAGGAGAGAGACAAGGAATATAAAATCATTAAGGATGCTAAGGACATTTTGTCTGAAGCATTAGGTATTGAAGTAGACTCCTCTCAACATGTTTTGTTACAATTAGCATTAGCGGTAAATAAGTACAATGAGGATTCATTTGGGACAGACAAGTTAGTTGAAAAAGCCGAGAAGAAATTCAATAATAAAGTGCTTGAGCACATTGCTCAGCACATAGCTATTAATCAAGCAGAATTGTCTTCAGTTTTGACAAACATTGAATCTTCCTATTCGAATGTTACCTCTCTTTTGGTCAAACTATGCAATGTTGCCGAGTTCACCAAGGATGCCAAGGATAAAATGAATAAAATTGATGAGGATTTGAGGATTAGCATACAAAAGCTGCAACTTGAACCAAGTTCAAACTCTGCTCATCACATGAAAATCTCATTCCTATCAAATATGCAGTCAGAACTACTGAAAGAAGACACAAGGATCCGGTCCACACTGCTAGACATTCAGAACATGATCCTTCCCATCATGAATACAATGTATAAGCACATTGAACATTCCAAAACATTAATTCATGACAATCAGTTCTCAATAGCAGATCACATGATTACACTCTCTGCAAAAGTCCAAATTGCAATCCAAACATGCAAGATTCTGCAAGAAAATTGGGATAGAACCCTGGCACTGATAATGAAGGTACATTCTATTTTTCTATCAAATTTTGGATTCTCTCTGTAAAACACTTGTATATACACCTTTGGCATTATCACCAAAAAGGGGGAGATATGTATAGAAGAAAAAGTTAGTACATTGAAAGGGGGAGATAATTTATAAAGCCCTATGACAAAGACAAATTTTGAAAAATCAAAATAAATCTCAGCATGGTTCATGTATATAAGTTTTGGGCAATAAGTGTTTTTGTCACTAATGCCAAAGGGGGAGATTGTTGGCATTAAGCAGGATTGCCACTAGTGACACCACTTATTTGCATTCTCAGTGCAAACCAAGTAGAACAGTGGAAACCGAGCAGAATAGTGCAAATCGAGCAGAACAATGCAAACTGATCAGAATAGTGCAAACTGAGCAGAACAGTGCAAACCGAGCAGAACAGTGCAAACCGAGCAGAACAGTGCAAACTGAGCAGGACAGTGCAAACCGAGCAGGACAGTGTAAACTGAGTAACATTATGTCTACCGAGTCACAGGTATTTACCGAGTTTGAAACTTACCGAGTGGTTAGTATGAACTGATCCTTCACTTCTACTGAGTGCATGACAATGCCGAGTAATGCAGTGGACGTCGAATATCAGAAAGTCACCGAGTTAGTTTGCAGGAACCGTGTAACCATACTTGGGCTGACTTAGTAGAACTTATGTTTATTTGTCAAGCCGACTTTGTAATTATAATTAATTTTTTAGACTTTTATATAAACAATGTTGTAAAAATACCAAGATGAATGAATGTGAAATGAAAAAGAAAGAAAGGCGGAGATAATTTAATTACAAAGGGCTACAATAGTATAAGGAGCAGCAATGACAAATTCATCACAGAAGGTGATCAGTACATCAGCGAATCTCAATCAGCAATCCAGTTGCAAAGTAAGAGATCTACTGTTTCATCCTAACAGGTGAATTAGCTTGAAATCCTTTAACCGGGTAGACTTAACAGTCTTTGTAAAATCTCTTAACCGAGTGCATACTTCATTGTATGTTTGTAAAACCTCTAACAAGGTGGACCTAGCAGTCCTTATTGCTCCTAGTAGAGCAGATCATCAGAAGTGATCAATGTAAGCCTTAACCGGCCAACTTTATACTGCAGTACTAAAGCTTTGTGGGTTTCATCCCCACCCTAGTTTTACTTTCTTTTGGAAGGTTTCTAGGTAACCAAATCTATGTGTCATTGTTATGAATGCTTTTATGTTTCATGCTTTCTATATGCAAAAGGATAAAGTGAACTATATGTTAATACATCTATTATTGAAAGAAAATTTGGAGTTACTGATTCACCCCTCCCCTCTCAGTAACTTGGTTAATTCCAGAATATTTCCAATAGATCAGTCACAAGAAAAATGAAAGAGGGAGCATATAATTTAGAAAGATGACATGAAGATATCTATATGGTAAAGATGAATGATAAACTTAAAGTCTCTTTGGTATTGTCATCAGAGAGGGAGAGATTCAGAAGGATTTATTAAGAGAAAATGAGAGAGAGATTTAGTAGCTTGAGGGAGAGATTCATTGATGGAGTTACCATGAATAGTTGAGGGAAAAACTTTGAGATGAGAAATTCAATAAAATGAATGCACACAAAAAGGAGTAATCCATCCAAGAGGGAGATAATATTTTCATTAGATGAGAATCACAATAATGCTAAGGATATTAATGAGGATCAGAACACATAGAGAGTTCATGGAAGTTGCTTCAATACATACTTTTTGGATTGTATGGTAACTAATAAAATTGTTAAGAATATGGTTTTATATGGTGTTTCCATCAATGCCAAAGAGAGAGATTGTTGGAAACTACAATAGAAACAATTGTTGTATTTTCATTGATGTTAACCCTAACTACTGAGACAACTTCTCTCTAGTAAAGTACCATATCTTTTGATTGATGAAGAGGATTTGAAAAGAGGAGATAACAAGAAGACCTAGTGAAAGGTTGAGTTATGAGAAACTTCAATGGGTACTTGATTAGTTGGCACATTGGCAAGGTAATGTCTTGTTTATCTTTAACACTAAGTGAAAAAGACAATTGAATTGGAGCATGTTATAAGTAAGAAAAGAAAGCTTGAAAGCATAGGCTTGACCAAGAAAAAGAGCAAAAGATTAAAGAACTTAAGTATAAGATGAGTGGTTCTATTTTTGACCGAGTGCAAGTATAAGATGAGAAAATTTAGTGTTGATTGAGCATCAATAATTACCGAGTATCAATAATTTAATAGAGAAAAAATAGTGAGTGTTGAGAAGAATAGTTTTAGCAATGATCAAGCTATCTAGTGAAGATTGAGCAAGAGAACACATTGAAGGCTAAGTGTCAATATTTAACACTTTGTGAAGGGATTGAGATTCCTAGCTGACACGGTTGAATTCTTGGAATATGTAAAATATGTTAAAGATAAGGATGAATGACCTTGAGCATTTAATACATTTTCAACCATTTTCTTATGGATTCAAGGAGAAATTTTGAGCAGTATATAAAAGGATAAGAAGGAGAAAAAATAGTTTGAAGGATTTGATAAATCTGACCTAAACCTAAGATGTATAGAGATGATTAAGTAGAAAAAGAATAAGAAAGCTAACTAAGGAGCTATAAAGATGACCTAATTATAGGTTATTTAGAGGTTGATTTAGTTGATTGGAGAACCTAAGTAGAAGGTTGAGAAGAGTTGTGAAGTGATTTATTGAAGGATTTCCAAGCATATTAGAGATGGAGATAATAATGAAGACAAGTGACTAGATCAACATATGAGCTATATTGGATTTGTATTTGCAAAGTGAGTTGTATATTTTAGATAAAAAAAACTATTACTTTCTAACCATTGTATCAATTGAAATTCTTTAATCAAGGTTGACCTAATAGTAATTTGTAAATCTTTTAGTGAATGTGAAATTATAATGGGATTATATTAAGTCCTTTGACAAGGCCACTCATGATAGGGTGATTAAATTCTTTAACAGGGTCACACCTAATAGTGTGTATTGTAACCTTTCACAAAGTTGGTTCCTCACATAGCTCACTTTAGAAGAGTGAAAAATTTGAAGCATGTTACTGGTGGTTTTTCCCAAATTGGGTTTCCACATTAAATCTTTGTTTCATACTTGTGTGAATTTTATTTGATGTGTTTTGCAATTTAGAGTTTTATATTTTTCAAGTTGATTACTTTTGGACAATGGACTGTCAGTTTATGTTACTAGTTATATTCTTTAGAGACTGAGTGGATTATTGAATATATCTAAGTTGGTTGAAGTATTGTAAAGTTGAATTGGTACATCTATACCTAAGGATAAGTAATTTACCCACCCTCTCTATTATTCTAATATCATTCCAACACTTAGTATATTGTACCTACTTTTATAATTATGAATGTGTACATACGTATAATAAATCTAATAGTTATTTTTTTTAAAGTTTGTTAATCAACACTTTGTTACATTTGATGTTCACAATGTTCCATATAGATTGGCTTACATATGGTATCAAACCAACATAGAAACCTTATCCTAAAATTATTTCCTTTGTATTATTGGAAACTTGATCTCTAGGATTGCTTGGGGTTAATGAACCCTAACCATGTACTCAATGGATGTTGGCCAACCTGATTATGTGAGTGGGATCACCACATGAGCTTATTATCCATGGTCCACCTCACTTGTCCTAACACATTATGTAATCCTTTGTCATACTCTAGGTGAAATTTAAAAAATTGTGCATTTTTACATAAATTTTTTTGGACATGACAAACACATGTTAATTTTTTATTGGTTTGAAGTAATAAAATGGAATTTCAAGGATTATTGGCCCATGTGTATTTCTAAAGTATGAAAGTGGAGCTAAGGTCATTGATGACTATCTATAATAATACTATGTGATCCATTGTATTTCATGAATTGTTCTTATGGTTTGAGACTTAGATTGTATGTATTATAGATTCCACACTGTTATTTTTTTGGGTCCTAAGTGTTTGTGTATATACTTATGTAATAAGTAACATGATATAACTGTATCATATCAGATCAAATTCACTCATATATGTTGATTTACTAATTGAGTTCTATTTCCATCTTCATCTCTGATCTACTCAGAATTCACTTCAAGCAATCACAATTTTTCTCAACTCCTTCACCTTTAGCCTTCTTCTTACACTTATCAATCAATAACATCAACAACTCTAGCATCCTCTGTAACCTCACAATTAGGTTTTCATTTATACCTCTCCAATAGGTAGATCTATATTTTGCCTCTTAATCTCCTCCATAGATCTTAGGTTAGGTCAAATTCAATGAATCCTTCCATCATTTAAGTTCTTTATCCATCCTTTTAGAAACATCTTCAATCTCCTCATTGAATCTATAATAAAATAATTTACCATGCATTAAATACTCTATAAAATTAATTAATAAATTCAACACAATTTACCTAACCTAAGAATTCAACCATGTTAGCCAAAAATCTAAATTCTTCCTCCAAATATAAATTACTAACACTTGGTCAATAATGTGTTCATCTCCTCAGTCATCACTGCATAACTCAGTCATCTCTTCAAACTGTCTTCCTCGACTAACACCATTTTTCTCAGTAATTTCCTTTCCCTCAACATAAACTAATTTTTGGTCAACACTAAAGTAACTCGACATATACTAGCTCTCAATCGACACTAACATCATTCAGCTTAAACTAGATTTCTTTACTTTTGCTTGATTAAGCATACTTTTTCATTCTTTCTTCTTACTTAGATAAACAATACATTATCTTATCATAGTGCCAAATAATAATGTCCCCATTGAAGTATCAAATAAATCAACCTTTCCCTAGGTTCTATTGTTATGTCCCTTTCCCTAATCCTTTTCACCAATCAATAGATATAGTACTTTCATAGGTAGCAACTCTCTTACCAATTAATTTTGGACATCAATGAAAATACAAAAATTCCTCCAATTATAGTTTCCAACAATTAGAAACCTTATCCTAAACTTATTTCCTTTGTATTGTTGGAAACTTGATCTGTATGATTATTTGGGGTTAATCAACCCTAACCATGTAGTCATGGGATGTTGGCCAGCCTAATTATGTGAGTGGGATCTATTAGAACTTAAACATGTAGATGAATTTAAAGATTCAGAACACTCCTAAAATTAGAACTCATATACTCCTAACATATGCATCTAGCACAATTAAATGCTAAGGTATTAAGGTCTAAATCCTTCTTCAATTTGAGTATGAAACTATGGTGGGTTTACCTATCTCAATAGCTTCTACAAAGCATGAAAATAGATATCTATGTAGTTAACGTAGATGATATAATTTAGAATCATAAATTAAATGTGAATTGAATAGATTATTGACTATTTTAGGTGGTGAATAAGTCCAAATCAAGCTAAAACCAATGCCTTATTCATTGAGCCAGAGTCAAACCATACATGAATATGATCCTATCAAAACAAAAGTACTGAAACTTAAATGAAATTCCTAAGAATCCATTCTCCCAATTCCTAACCCTACCATCAAATTCATATATGAATCTTTAATTCCCAGAGACCTCCCTTAAGACTTATTCTCTCCTTGAAAGAAACTTGAGCTCAACCCCTATATTTACCTTGTAAGAAATGCATTAAAGAGCCTTACAATTTAATGCATAAGAAAAATAAAGCATCCATACATAAAGACAAAAATAAATAACAACCAAATTCCAGTATCTTTGCATTAATTTTCAACTATATCAGTACAACTTTAACAAAGACCTGAAAGAAGTCAGATCCTATATTCAGTACTTTCTTTACAAAAACTTCAACCACCCTTATAAAACAAGCAAAAAAGCTATATATCACTGGTCAACATGGAATCCTCAAAGAAAGGATGCAATAAGCTTCGGATGGCCAAGAAAGTGACTTGCACTATAGAAAAAGAGTACAAATAATTATGAAAAAGAGACTAGAGAAAAAAACAACAACTTCTAAACAAATGGAATTTTCACAACTGGCTCCTTTGTCTGAGGATACTTCAGAGTAGTTGCCAAATTTAGTTAAATGAATGATGACCACTATTACAGTATAACTTACATCATTCTTTCTTTGAAACATGCTCTCCCTAGAATTCTGGACCAGGTGCTAGGTGTACTCTATTCTTCTTCTTCTACCTCTAGCTCTAAGACAACTGGCTTCTTCTTTTGTTTCTTTGTACTTTTGTCCCAAGCTATCACATCATCATCAGAAGGCCAATTGAAACTCTATAGTTCCTATAATGATTTGATCTACAACTCCCACTTACAATTAGTGATGTCTTTAACATTTGCAACAAACCTTATGCAATCATTCTCAACTTTGAACAAGTTATCAATTATACTGTTACACCCATCCAAGTCTACAAAACCATCACCATCAAGGAAAGCCTCCTACCTAATCATCATTTGATCCATGGGTGATTTCCACTCATCAATACTCACCATACCTCCATCATCATTAAAAATAGAAGGCATATATTTACTATAATTCTTGTCAAACATGGCCAAACTTGATTTGATTTTCCTTTGAAAAAATTCATAATAGCACTAACTAACCAAATATTTTCACACATCTCTATAACCACCTCAAGAATATTAGGCCTATGTGGCTAATAAACATCAAGTTTATCAAATAATGCACTTCTCCTAGACCAGGCACTGTACAATAGCTCTAAAGTAGCCAGTGAATCATTTATCTTTTCATTAGCCTTATGTAACAAGACAACTGACTGATGGACTGAGTCCATCTTCTCTTTTATTTTTTTCTACCTGTGTTTCACAATATTCTCCATGGTATTCAAGGTTGTATCTAGCCTCACCTTTTCTAGATCTTCAGCTTGCCTATTAGGATTCTCTGCTTCTAGCTGAGGAGGGGCCTCACTTTGAAAAGGAGGGGGAGGAACTACCTCTAAAGCTTCTTCAAGATTGGCCTTTAGGTCTTTAAATTCACCCTCCATTTTCTTTATTACCATGAGCTTCAAATCTTTTTCCTTAGCCACCTTCACATAATTTTCAAATAGCTTGTCATATCTTTCAGATAACTAGACTATTTTTTCCTCATTGAGGTGGGAAAAGTGAGTCACTACCTTGGATACTTCAAGTTTGGTGGTGTTTTTGAAATTCCAAACAATTTTATCTCCTTCCATGTTATTTTCAATACATACTAGAGATGGCTTTTGAGTTCTCAGAGCCAGGGACCACAATGCAATAGCCTGAGACTTAGGGTCATAGTAGTTGTTTTCTTATATGATCAATGATGAAGGTAGAAGTCAAGTCCCATCTAGGAATTAGAAGCATGCCACTTGATTTTACCATTTCTTTAGCCTCTTCCATAATAATCCTTTCAGGACTCAAGTCATATGATGTCAGAGCCATCATTGTCTCCTCATTGGGTTGCATTCCTTCAAGAGAAGAATCTCTATCAAGTACCTTCCTCTATTTTTTCTCCTTTGAAGGCTCACCTACTTCAAGCTTATGTTTTTTCAATGGTGGCTCTGAATAATCCCCTCCTTGTAGTGGATCTTGGGTCAAATCAATTATTGGTGAGTCCCCAACTTGAGGTGGACTATAACCCTCTTGTGAGTCATTAGTGAACTCCTCATGCTCAAAAGTAGAGTAGTCTCTTGGTACATCCAACATTTTTTCAAGCAACCCCTCCAACTAATTAGACATGGTGCCATGCATTTCTATCATCTTTTCCATTCTTTTCAAATACGGGAGTTCAAGGAAAAAACCACCAAAAGAAATCCGGGCCTTCTTAAGCTTGGCCTCCAAATCTATCAAGTCAAAATACATGGTCCACCTTCTTTGGGCCTCATCAAGATCAAAGATGTTTCTTATCACATCTTCCTCATCCAAGCCTTCAGGATCTTTAATTGTCCCAATGTTGGGGATCAGTTTCATCCTGGTAGTTTTGATAAAATCTTCAGGATCAATATACCTATAGGAACTTGAAATCATCTTGAAATGATTAAGCCAACTACTGATCTTGTCCAGTTCCCTCTTTCCAATCAAGAAACTTCCAATTCTTAATTGTCTTGGTGTGAAGGTACCCTTCATATGGGGTGCTACGTGCTCTCTATCAGTCTAGATCAATTGCCAAATAAATTCTAACATAGCAGCTCTAGAAGGCACAAATTTAGGAAGCAAGTGTGGGGACTGGGGGCAACCATAATCTCTAAGAATTGTGAAGTTATCCCTAAGGTAGAAATCTCCCTAATTATGGTTTCCTGGCCACTTATTTTCATATTGCATTGGCCTTAACAACTTCAAGACCTTAGTTGACAACCTTACTATAGTTGTCCCCAACAACCCAAGAATCAGATACACAAATTAATTCTAGAAAATAGAAAAATTACAGTCATTGGATGTGTAATTCCAAATCCTCAACCAATATTGCACTGGGTTAGGATTTCCCTCACAATTAGTCCTCAACTTAAATATTCTTGCATCAAGATGATTAACATGGGATTATAAAATTAAATGTATAAGGAGGGAATAATGCATGAATTTAATAGGCCTCTTACTTTCCTTAATAGATATCAACCCCTCTTGCATTCTATCAATTACATACTAGATGTAATCATAGTCAGTATTAGAGTGAGAATTCTGAATATCTAGGATTATCATCAATAATTCAATGGGCATTTTCTCTTCATCCCCATCTATCTCTAGAACTCTTCACAACCCATGATAGAACTTCATGTAGAAATTGAGGGATTTAAATTCATAAGGAGCATTCATACTTCCAAGAAGAGGAGGTATGTATTTACCCTCCTTGGGCATATGCTTAAATATTTGGCTTTTAACTAATCCAATATTACTCACATATTTTTGCCTTTCCCTTCTCAAATGAATTTCAATGGAAGAAGAGGCATAAAAATCAAATGCCTTCATGAACAATCCCCTATCCAATGTAATAAAGGAAAATTGGTCCTCTCATCTAATGGTTCTAGAAATAGGATCATATAGCCTAGCCAACTCAATAATCAGATCAACATCTAAGAAAACATCGAGCACAATCAAATTTTCTATCCCTAAAGCCCACGCATTGAAAATAGGTATAGCATTATGCCTATTATTATAAAAGTATGAGAAGATTGTGAAACCTGAGCCTGAAGGAGTGATAGGGTCCTTGCACTTGTCCATAAGATCCTTGAAAGATGTATCAATAGCTTTCTTGTTTCAATTAGAGCCAGGCAGCAATTTGAGGAGCTCATTTGAATAATTGGGCTTTCCCTTATCTTCACCACTCTACTATTTTGCTACTCCACTAGATGATGCAACACTTTCCTCTAGATGACTCATCTTGACAAAAAAGAAAACCCACAACACTGCAATTTATTTTACTTCTTACTCACTACTTCAGAAGCAACAATCTCAAATATCTTCAAAATAAATTTGAGCACAGAAAGAAATGATGTCCTACCTATATAACTTGAGTATTGACTGTGTACAATTACTAAATCACCACAAATCATGGCTAAGTCACTTCTGAATTCAATTCCGCATATTACCAACCCTGAAATCAAGGCTAGTTGTGGCATGGATGTTCATAGGATGATTTAAAAAATAAAAAATAGAGTGCAAGAGTAATGATCATGGCTTTTGGCATTAAAACCCTTAATTACTGATAAAAACCCTTGTTAAAACCTAATTGGATGACATTTTACCCTTTTCTAGCTTAGCAGACTACCTTTCCACATTGCAAAAACTCATAACACTGATTAGAATGAAAACTAAACCAAACCTAATTTAGTGATCCAACAATCAAAGGATCTCACAATCTCTGAGAGAAAACTTAATCCTAGGTTAAGTTTGGAGATCTAGTGACATAGCCATTTGTGAAATCTCAGAGGGATCTCTTAACTCATGATCTTACTTGGAGATTTAGCGATCACCATTGATCCCAAAGATGATCAATAGTACTTAGACTATCTTTTGAAATCCATCATAACCCTGTCATAATCAGAGATTAGACAAATGAAGGCAATCACTAGTTCTCATAACATTTGGATCAATAACAATTAAACTCAGAGAATAAGTGATCAAAGACTTCACCAATTCTTGCAATCCTTTTCTTAACTTAGAAAACATCTGGAGATCTAGCGAATAGTACCTTTTACAAACCCATGAACATAACATCTTGACCATAGTAACGTTTAAAGAATTAGCAAACAACTAAATCTCTTAATCTAAGATAGCCATGTTGAGCTCTTATTCCATCCCATGATTCAATGAACACAACATCTCACATTCTTAAAAAGAAATGGTTAACCACGGTCAAATTTTGAGATTGAACGAAAAACCCATATCTCCTATTCGTTGAATACTATTCATACCTTAGGTTAAATTCTTAGATCACACATTGATCATAGATCCTAAAAAAAATCATTGGCTATCATTGAGTTGCCCATTTCAGTAAAGCTTTTCCTTTCTAATTATGAGACTCAGTGAACAAAGGATTTTCTTAATCTCCTAGGGTTTAAAACCTTACTCTTGTCATTTTGAGAACATGCAACTGAAGGAAACACACCTTTATCCATACTTTGTTTGCCAGATCATTGAAAGACTCAGGACTTCACTAAATGATTCCTAGATTGAGTGAACACGTGATTCGCTCAATCACCTAATGATTTGGAGCTTTGCCAATTTTTCTTGAGATCAAACGACTAAAGAGAACTTTATCCTTTTCCAAATTACTTTATCAAAGCCACCAAACTTAGTGAATATGAGACCATGAGCTAATCGCTAAATAACATGTTGTAGGGCCCTTTCATCATGAGATTAAAACTTCACTGTTGATCCAGAAGAATATCAATAGTCCTCATTGAGTCACTAAATAACAAAGAGTAAGACCACTTAGCTCAATGTATAAAGGATAATTGCCATGCTTGTTCGTTGAATGTTAATAGAAAACTACTAGGAAATAAGAGAACAGGAGACCACATAGTCACCAAATCGCTGGATGTTAAGACTAAATATGACATAATTGGGAGATTTAGTGACTAAAGAAAAAGATAACAAAGGACTCACCATTGTTGCTAGTTCACTGAAAGACTTAAAGACATGAAAAATATTATGTGATTCAGCAAAGACAAGGAAAATAAACTACCATGTGCCAATTGGAAGACTTAAGTGACCAAAAAGTAATGCACAAATAGAAGAGACTAGGGCACAATCAAGACCAACCAATGAATTGATCATTTTAAGGAAAAAAACATAAGGTAAGGGTTTATCAATAGAAATATGATAGATTTTGAGAAATTCTAAAAGCCTAAACTAGACAAGGACATAAGGAAAGGCAAAGGACAAGGACCTAGAGCATAAAACCTCAAAACCCCTCAAATATATCCAATAGTGGCTCTATCTAAGGATTCTTGAATGCAAGTTCATAGCAAGAAACCATGAATCTCTGGGTGGCAGACCACAAAACCCTAACCTAAAACAAGAAGCAAACACACTTGTACATATATACAGAGCTACTATGCATGGAAGAGATTGAGAATCAATTGAAGAAATACTTCACGAATTGTCCATGCATTGGTAATTCCTATTCTTCACCATTCAAAATTCTTAAGAAATATGAATCATTTCCATGAATTTGATGAATAATGAAAGGTCTCAACCACAAGGATTCAAATTTTTTGTGTTTTCCTTTGTCCTCAGCCTTGGTATTCCATTGAAGAACCATATCACCAGGATGGAATTTTATAATGGTAGCTCTTTTATCGAAAAGATATTTCATTTTCTATTGTAACTTCAAATTTTCTTTTTGACCCTATCTCTTGAGTTCATCCAATTCCACTAACTTAATCATCATGTCCTGTAATGGATCACTGATTTCCATTTCTTCTTCTCTTATGAATTGGTAAACATGCAAGAAATTATTCATAGGAAGCCTAGACTTTATACCATAAACCATCACAAAAGGGGATTTTCCTGTTGCTTTCTTTTCAACAATTCTATCAGCCCATAATACCAATTTTAGTTTTACATGCCAACTCCTTTTGTTCTTTTCCAAGGTCTTGTTTAGAATCCGTAGAATACTCTTGTTACTATATTTTGCCTACCCATTGGCTTGTGTATGGTATGGTGATGAGTATGATGTAACTATTCCCATTTCATAACAAAATTCAGTGAATTCCTGTGAGCTAAAGCTCATAGCATTGTCCATTACTAGTTTCATGGGTACACCAAACCTAGTAATTATGTTATTCATCAGAAATTCAATTACTATTGTACTAGTTACCTTTTTGGTTGGAATGGCTTCAATCCATTTAGTAAAATAATCAGTGGCCACCAAGATGTGGCTATGCTCTCCACTAGAATTTTTAGAAAATTCACCAATAAAATCCATGCCCCACATAGCAAAAGAGGCCTCTACAACCACATAATTCAAAAGCAAGGCACCTGAGAATTTTAATTTCTTTGAAAATATTTGACATGACTCACATTTCCTAACATATAAATGGGTATCCTTGAACAAGACAAGTCAATAATAACCATCTCTCAAAATTTTACGAGCTGTAGACCTAGCTAAATGATGCCCTCCACATAGCCTAGAGTGCATCTCTCACAAAACCTTTTCAGATTGATGTTTGTCTAAACAAAAAAGAAATATCTCATCATTGTCCTTCCAAAATAAATCACCTTGTATAAATACATACCTTTGAGCCTGTAACCTCAAGCTCCTTCTTTGATTGTCACTCAAATCTTGTTGGCAAACAACATGTTTGAGAAAATGAACAATGTTTGTGTACCATGGTTGCATTTCAATACTTGTCACATTTCCTCCACTAATGGCCACATTCTTTACTTGTACCAGATCCATATTTTCCTCTGTCATAAGCTTATCAAGTCCCATACCTCTTACAAGCTTGGTTATATAAAGCTTGATATCAAACTCTTGGATCTTGTTGATCCATTTACACCTTTTCCCAGTAACCTCACTCTAACTTAAGATGTCCTTCATTGCTACATGAGGTACATATGCTTTCACTTTAGCACAAGCAAGATAAGGTCTAAAGGCCTTGACTTCCTTGACTAGTGCATATTCCCACTTCTCCATCAATTCATAACTAAGCTCAGTAGATTTTAGTGACTTACTAAAGAAGGCAATAGGATGTTCAAACCCCTCTTCATCCTTCGGTAACAAAATAGCAGCAATTGTGTGAAAATATGCAAAGGAAAATAAAGAGAAAGGTGTTGAATAGTTAGGGGATATCAAGATAGGGACCTCCTGAATTACTTGTTTAATCTTCTCAAAAGCTTGCTAAGTCTTACAATTCCAGTCAAACTTCACATCTTTCTTCAAAAGATTGATTATGGGTTTAACTAGTTTTGCAAAATTGGTAATAAACCTCCTAACGAAACTAATATGTCCTAAAAAGGACTACACACCTTTAATATTTTTGGGAGGAAGGAACTTTTTGATTTCCTCCACTCTTTCCAGATCAATCCTAACTCCCTCTTTTGATACTATATGACCAAGCAATTTTCCCTCAGTTACAACAAATTGACATTTCTTGGGATTTAGTGAGATACAAAACACCAAAGCCCTAATGATGACCCTTTTCCAAATGGTTGGAGTGATCCTAAACCTTCTTAGAGTACATAGTTAAATCATCCTTGTAAATAACCATAAGGATATTAATCAGATCTTTAAAAGAAACATCCTTTGCCCTCTGAAAGGTTTCTCCAGTATTTTTCAAACCAAATGGCATTTGGACATATACATAAGTTCCCCAGGGGGTGGTGAATGTTGTCTTGAATTGTTTATATTCTTTGACCAATACCTGATTGTACCCTAAAAAACCATCCATCGTAGATAACAATTCACAATCAATTACTCTATGCAACATAGCTTCCATGTTTGGCAACCCATAATTGTCTTTGAGTGAGGAAACATTCAAATTCCTGAAATCTACACAAAGTCTAATATCACCATTCTTTTTCCTAACTGGCACAAGATTAGAGACCCAAGAAGAATGCCTAATAGGCTCAATAATACTAGCATCTCTCAATTTTGTCAATTTAGCTTGCATCTTTGTGGCTAATAAGAGATTGATGGGTCTCTTTTTTTGTCTAAATGGCTTTGTTTCTTCCTTTAGAGGGATCTCATGCTGAAACAAATCTTCCCTATAGGATTTGAGGTCATCATAAGACTAGGAAAACACATGTTTGTACCTTTTCAACAATCTTATCAAATTTTCTCTAACTTCTTTACTTAGTTTTTTTCCAATGTATACTACTTGAGGGGATGTTTATGAGCCTAAATTTATTTCTTCTAAATCCTCCATTTTTTTATTAGACTTTTGAGACATATACCCATCATTTATTTTGAACATTCCTTATAATTCCACTAATCCCTTAGGTATGTGAATTGTGGGTAATTGGACTATCTCATTTCCCATAATACATTCTTTTCCATTAATGATCTACTATGAAGCACTGAAATCTATCTGTTGCCCATCATATTGATCTAAACCTTGAAGAAACCTAAGGATATCAAAGTCATCTTCAAAGACTTGCCAATTATGTACATTATCAAGTACTACAGGCCTAATTTTAACTTCTAACATGGACACATGAGTCAAAATAATGTCATTATTTTCCATAGCCACATTAGCTAGGAAATCAGCCATGATATTGTTTGACCTTTCTACCCAAAGGATATTGAGAGCCTCAAAAAAATCTAGTCTATCCCAGATAGGATGGTTGTATAATTTCAATCTCTCATCCTTAGCAGCATATTTAGATCTAACTTGGTCTATGATTAATTGGGAATCACCATGGACCTTTAAGAATTTGATACCATGTTTTATAGCATCATCTAACCCCAATATTAGAGCCTCATACTCAAAAGTATTATTAGTACTTCAAAAGTTAATAGAAATGAGTACTTGAATGTAATACTTGATGGGGAAATAAACACAACACTAGCTCTTGATCCTTCATTAGAGTCTCCACCATAAAAAAAAAATATTCCAGAGCCCATATTGCTATAATATTAATTCATCCACAATTGGATCTATCTTCTTCATTTGAGGCACTATCTCTTCAACCATGAATTTGTCCATGTCAATGTCCACAAAATAGTTTAAATAATTTGGTGAAACCTTTTCAACCATTACTGAAGAACAGGGATCCATATACAACTTTACCTCAGTTCCATTGACTAGAATAGTGGCATATGACAAATCCAATTGCAATTTTCCACCTACCACTATAGCCCACTTTCTTGACAGAAGCATGCCATAATGGGGTTTAGTATCCACAACAACCACATCTATCTTATATGTGGCCTTTGGGAATGCAACAATTTTCACTTCAATCCCAACTAGGGTTCCTACAATAGGCACTACCCTATTATCCATGGCATAGCATCTACCATTGGATGTATCAACTTTCAATCCCAATTCTTTCATTACATGATATGGTATCACAGTAGTAGCAACACCAGAATCAATCATACAATTTTTTAGCAAGAAATTGTGCACAATCAAAGTAACATAGAAGGGATCAATGGAGGAGGGTTCTAGTGTCACAATATTTCCAACACATACATCATAAATATCATTAGTCATTTTAGACTTATCCATAGCATTTCCCCTTTCTTTCATAATAGGATATGTTCCTTGTTCACTTATAAGAGCTAGAGTCGCTATCTTATGCTCTTTGATTTTCAACATCTCTAACAAATGAATATAGACCTTCATTTGATATAAGGTATGCCTCATGTCAAAAGTTTGAGGATCAGTAAAAAGGTCAAAAGAATCTTTTTTCTATCCAGTCTTCCTCCTAGCCTTGTCAACAACAACTTCCTCATTCCTCTTATTGTCTATAATAGGTTCCTCCCCCCTATTATTTCTAATTTTACCCTTGGTAACATTTTTCCTAGAGGGCTCTTTGTTTTGAATTTCATCTTTAATAAACATTGATCTTGGCAATCCTTGATAAGCATCTACCCTTATGTTCCTTAGATTGTATGAGGACTTAGCTTGTGTTATGCCCACTACAGTCAAAGTTCTAATCTCCTCTTCACTGGGCTTTCTTCATTGTTTCTCATCTGATCTTGATTTAACCATATTATTTTTACACATATCAAAATCAGATTCCTCTTGATTAGAGTGGGTGAATATTTATTGTTCATAGTCAGGGAGGACCCTTCTCTTATGATCAACATCAGTGAAAATATCTTCATCATCTAAGGACACAAACTTTGCAATCTTCTTAGTGGTAAACATATTAATAGTAGGCTTTTCAAATTCTTCATAATCTCTTGCATATGAGTTATCAGCTTCTTCCCCCAAAGCCTAAGCCAAAAAACATTGGAAAGTTGAATGAGGCATGTTATAATGCACACACAAAGGAGTGCTCTCCACATTGTGTGATGTATTTTTCTTTAAAGGGTCTGGTGTATCTCTCCTATTTTGAGGCTCATTATTATCAAAGACAAGCTTCCCATCCTTCCAATTTTTCTTATAGGGCATATCACATAAATTAGGGATTCTTTCTTATCTCTAATAAGGTGGTCTATTGTCTTGAAAATTTCTCCCACTCTTTTCTAATTTTGTTGAGAAATCTTTGACCACATTAGTTGATTTATCCATTTTATCATCATCCTTGGTTGGTCTTGCAGGTTTTGTGCTTGTTTCTTTTCACAAGATTCCTTCATCCCTCTTGTACATCTGACCAGATGCCTTTCTATTTCTTTTTTATATTTATGGCCAATTTAAAGGAATCCCTAAGAGTACAAGGATTCTTATCTCTCAAAAGATATGACATTTTACCATCCATAAAATTAAAGTATGTAGTCAGGAAAACTACATCATCTAACCTCAATACTTGGAATAATTTGTACATGGGCCTTTGGAATCTTCCATTAAACTCTGACATGCTCTCATTTTAGTGCTTTTTGATATTGTTAAACTCATTGAGGATGTAGCTTCAATTAATATGTTCTACATATTGTTCCTTAAAACAACTAACAAACTCATCCCATGATGTGATACTATTCTCCGATAGACCCCTATACCAATCCCTAGCATCCTCAACCAATGACTAAACAAAAAGCTTCATTACAACATCCTCATGATCAATCTTATAATCATTAATTTTATCTCTAAAGAATTTTAGATTCTCTTTGCATGTAATCACATTGTTTCTAGTGAATAATTGGATTTTCTCTCTGATCTCATTTGGGATGACATTAGGTTGATGAGGGATACCATCAAAAAATAAAGGCCTATACCTATCCAAGTGAACTGGTCTCCTTTGGAAATTTGATTAGGGTTGGGGAATTGCTCCAATATTTTGACCAGATATAGTTGTAGTTTGACTACCAGTCACCAGGGTTTAGTATTTAAAATAGATCCAGGCATACCTTGATTTGGAATTGAAGTTTTGGGATTGGGAATGATATTAGAAGGCTGACTTAATGGGATTGATCCTGAAGTTACAAGAACTGAGCTACTAGTAGATGTATTCATATTGGCATGCAAGAAGGCTATCTTTATTTTCATTTCATCAGAATCAACTTCCAATTCTAACTTCTCTAGCTGGAGAGCCAAATCTTCTGTAGCCTTTCTAGAGTTTTCTAAATCCAGGCTTTCTTGGGAAGAAAAATTAGAAGTAACAACACTTTTCTTAGGCTCATTAATAATTATGCCAACTATTTTTTTCTTTCCCTTATCAGAGACATCATTTGTGGAATATCTGAGCTCCTCATTTCTTTTAGTTTGAGATGGATGCAATTACCTAAGAACAAGACCCTCTTCAGTGAACTCATATTTCTATGGATTAGGTCTATTACCATCCACATGCTTTCTCAAAGTTCCCACGTCACTAAATAAATCTCTATCCAAATCTTGGACATCTTGATTCAAACTCTTAGCTTGGATCTCATTATTCTTTGTTTTCTTTATGAGATCCTATCTTTCCATTAGCAAATCATAGATCTGTCATTCTCACACCTTCATTCTTTTAGCAATCTCTTTCAATTGCTCATGTTCTTTTTTCTTCAAGGCTTCTACTTCCTCCCTTAATTTTTTTGAATCATATGAGGTAGTTTCTGCATCAGAAGTTTCTCCTAGTTGATCTAGGGTTTCTCTTATAGCGAAAAAACCTAATTTTGTGACTTCTTCTTCCTAAGAAGGATTATTGGCACTAGGCTTGACTTTCATAATAAGTTCTAGGTCATCAGAAGAAGAAGAGGCTTCATGAGGAATGGGTGTAGGAATTCTTTCTCTAGAGGGTCTAGGAGAATTAATTGTGAAATGACCTCTCCTACACCATTGTTTCCTAATAGGTGTGTGGAGCTCATCACCCATATTACTCTCTCGATGGTCTTTGAAATAAGACCTAGTAAATCTTTGCTGACTCATGGCATGTTACATAAATACAACAAATTTTGGTTAGATACCAGCAACTGGTAAACATAGACTTAGAGCCGCCACCCACTAACACATAGGAATGAAAATATAAAACTAGTCTACAATAAACAAAATGGATGGTATATCATAAACAACATGAATCCACTATGTATTCTTGTTAAGTCCCTAGTAGAGTTGCCAATTTTGTTTGCACTTAAACATATAAATGAATTTAAAGATCTAGGATGCTCCTAAAATTAGAACTCATATACTCCTAATAGATGCATCTAGCATAATTAAAGGCTAAGGTATTAAGGTCTAAAACATTCTTCACTTTGAGTATAAAACGCAGGTGGGTTTACCTATCTCAACAGCTTCTACAAAGCATGAAAATAGATATTTATCTGATTAACATAGATGATATAATTTAGAATCATAAATTAAATGCAAATTGAATAGATTATTGATTGTTTTTGGTGGTGAACAAGTGCAAATCAAGCTAAAACTCATGCCTTATTCATTGGGCCAAAGTCAAACCCTACATCAATAGGATCCTATCAAAACAAAAGTACTGTAACTTAAATGAAATGCCTGACAATCCATTCTCCAAATTCCTAATCCTTCCATCAAATTCATATATGAACCTTTGATTCCTAGAGACCTCCGTTAACACTTATTCTCTCCTTGAAATAAACTTAAGCTCATCCCCTATATTTACCTTGTAAACAATGTATTAAAGAGCCTTACAATTTAATTTATAAGAAAAATAAAGCATCCATACATAAAGACAACAACAAATAGCAATGAAATTCTAGTGTCATGCCCAAAATTTAACCAATAAAAAATGCAAATTTTATTTTTTAAAGGTTAAATGTTAAGGAGTAGTGTTCAGAGGTTAATTGTACGTTGACAATAGTTTAGTTGGTCAAAGATCTAGAGTCAAGTTTTGGAGAGCGTAAAACTAATGAGTTGCAAAATGACAGTGGGATCTAGCCGATTAAGGTTAATCACTATTGTTATAAATGTCAGAGTTCAGATAGCGGAACCCTAGTGTACATAGTTTCCATGAAGACTTTAGTTCAAGATGTATTCTAGTTATCTAGGGCATTAGTCATCTATCCAATTCAATACCAATTAACCAATTACTTAATAAGTGTATGCATACCTAGATTATGACTTCTAGATAAGGTTGTATTAGCAGTTGTATTTTCAATTAAAATCCAACAATGAACCTAATGAAGTTAACTAGAATCCAAATGTTATCTAAACATTGGAAGTTATATTATCATCTTCCAATTCCTACTAATCCCCTACTTATACATTAGATTGTCTAAGACACACTGATTCATCAATTCATAATCCTATTAGCCGATAGCGGCTAATAATTTAACTTAAACCAAATGACCTACTATTACTGCTCCTATGTAATCATTGAATTAGATGAACTATCTAAAATAACCAATTGATTTATTAATTAACAAGACTAAGCACATTGATCCTTTAACTAATTATCGATGAATGATATGCACTACAAGTTTCACCAATTGATTTATTAGTTAACCTATTCATTAGCTCTAATTCTATTAATTATTAATAAATTAATTAATGATTAAATGCTTAAACCAAAATAAGACTAATAAGTTAACAACCAAGTTCAAAAGGGAAACCTTTTTAATCCTAGAACTTGATTTATTATATATGACTCCCAACATATTACTCCTAACCTATTAATTAGTAATTTATTTTTGCTAACAATAAATTTTAATCACAACATAAAATTAAAAACTACTAAGTAAGACTAATCAACTAAGAAGATAATGACAAAACTCAAAGTCAGTTCTAATCTATAAACTTAGCCTACTAGTCCTATTAACTAACCTATCAATGTAAATCTCCTAACCAAATACTAATATTACTAACTTATCAATTAATAATTTGTTTTAAAAGATAGATTTGTGCCCATTAATAATATATTTCTTTATCCAACAAATACTAGCAAGAAAATATGTTAACAAATAAAATAACTAATAAAGTAACCCATTAATCAAACCTAAAAGGTGACCTATTCTATCCTAATTACACTACCCCATCCCATCATGGCCCACTTGCCAAGTGAGTGGGGAGGTGGAAATCCAAAGTATCCTAATGCTTGTGTGGGATGGTTATGAAGGAAGTCCCTTTTAAAAGGACTTGCATAGGATTCAAGGGTGAGTGTGGAGCCCCCAAAACACTTTACCTCATCCCAAGGCAAGGAGACTCTCACACAGGCAAGGGGGAGTTTGAATTTCTAAACAAGGCAAGGAATTAATATGGTTGTAGCAAGGCTAATGATGCATAGAAACACACATAAGAAGGGGGAGGCTTTCTTGTCAAAAAGGGATATGCTTGATCTTCTATGTCAGACCCAAGTATGCAAGGAGGAGAGGAGACATTTCCCTAGGGGACATAATAAATGCCAAGTCAGCCCAAGTTGCATAGGAAAACCAAGAATAAGGAAAGGTGGCATGGGATTTTTTGAGAAGTACTAACCCTTTGCATACTCTATTCTAGCTTAATGTGGTGACAAGACATCTGGCCCTTCACCATGGTTTTTTAAATGCAAGTTGTTTTTTTTTGTCATAATGTTTGAAATGCCAGGCTTGAAAACCAATGCATAGGAGGAGTATATTAAGCTAATAAATATTAAAATGATTAAGATGATATAGTAAGGAAGGCTATGGGGTCCACTAGCCTTTAAGTTATATGGTAAGCCATTATGCCATTTGTTTTATAAATCTTTATTAATGAAGGGTTAGTTGATAATAGTATGGGTAAGATAGGGGTTTAGGTTACTAATCCCAATTAAGGGAGTATAATGGAAAGGGAAGGGAATATTCTCTGTGGTAAGAGAATAATTTCCTTCCCATACAAAATCTAGAGAGCATTTTGATCTTAAAAATCTAGAAGATGTCATTGCAAATATGTGATTTTTCATTTAATTTCTTTGCTTTTTTTTTTTTAAAGCCACATGAATGCATTGATTTATCCAATTAGTGTATTATACAAGGAGAATTATGGGTTGAATAATAGTTGTATGAGATTTTAACATAGTAATCTAACATGTTCATTTGTTCATTGTTTCATGCTTCAATTTAGAGGAATAAGAATGAGATTTTGTTCAAATGGAGATTGATTATAATGAATATGAAAATTTACAACCAACATTTAGAGATATGACTAAATTCATTCATCAACTAAAGTTTTCAAGCTAATGAAACTATTTCATTATCTATTCTATCAACCTTGGATATTATTTCACAAAGAAGAATAACTTTTCTATTACAAGAAATAGAATACTCTAAGCATGAAAGTAATGAGTCCTTATTTTCATTATGGTAATCTCTTCCAATACAAATACATATCATTCATGATGGAGAAGACTTCATATTTACATGACTAACATACAATATTCCAACTCATAATGAAGAAAGCATTCTACATGTTACTTGAAGTTGGTTTTCAATACATTACAATATGCAACAAGAGGACGATCTTACTACAAAGATCAACAATACAAAAACATAAGGTGCTTCCACACAATCACACCAAAGAGTAAACTCCTTCAAGCTTCATCCACATGGATCTTGAAATCAATACCTACAATGAAAAGGGAGAGAACCATGGGATGCTCAACTCCCAACCTAGGTCTCTATGAGACCACCCCCGAGCTTTGAGAACCAAAGCTAAATGTGTATGCTCAACAAAAATGCTCACAACAATACACATATGCATGAAAAACAATTAACTCCCTCCCAAGGATACACAAATGAATTTTATAAGCTCATTGAAAGAAGGTGAAGGTGGGCTTTTCCAAGGAGGAGAATGTCATTGCATCCAAATTTTCTCAACATGAGTATTTCATTGCCTCTTCAAGGCTACATTATCAAACCTCCATACACATCATTTTCTTATCAACATCCTCAAGATGCAAGGATACAAATGGCTTCATGGAGCCCATACACCATGAATTTATCCCTCTTCTCCAAGAGAAGAGACTCTCACCACATTGGAGAGCCCAACTAACCCCTTCACCGAAGGCCACTTCTTCCCTTCCCGAAGGGTGAGTAATGCCTCACTCCCATGAACAAGAACTCCCTCATTCAAGAAAAAATAAAACTATAAACATGAATTCAAAACCCAAATCCCATCCCATACACGACAATGATACAAACAACATTTCACATATGCAAGAGAGAGCAAGAATGCCATGCTATTTTAATGGGTCAAATAAGAAAACTTCCATGGAAATGAGTAGAAAACCTTCACAAGTGTTATGGAAAATGAATTTTGAGAAGAGCTAAATCCCCTTATCCTTCCTCAATCCAAACCCTAATGTCTCTAAAAGTAGAGAGTGGGTGAACACCCACTAACTCTACCGAGGGCCTCTAAAAAGACCTCCAACTTCTACCCACCTACCCTCAATAAATTTAGACTTGACCCTATGGTCCTTTGGCTTTTCCTTGTCCCCTATTATAAATGCATGATTTAAAAGGAGTGTGGAGTTGGGTAATGGTCAAGACTTCATCCAATTTCGTAGCTTATGGTAATTGGGTCATAAAATGGGTCACCAAGGTCACTAGGGGGTTATGGACATGCTAAAAACCTTCCTAACCCATACCCCTATCACTTAGGTACTTAAATTATGCTAAATATGACCCTTAGGACCTCTTTTTGGCCTCTAGGAGTGGCTAGAAAAATGGATTTAAATAATCACATAACAAGTGTCCAATGAGACTAACAATTGCACATCACAAACAAAATGTCATGTCTTGAATGACAATATGAAGTTAACTAATAACACATAGGAAAATTCACATTTACAATGAGGTTTTCAATCCCATATCAAATTAAACCTTGGATTACTCAGTTCACATATGTTTAGCCTTGATTCTCTGAATAATTCCATGGTTCTCTTACTTGCACACTAAACATCGAGCGTCAGTAGTTCAAGGTAGTAAAATCACATGAAATATACATATCTAATTCATTATTTAAAAAGATAAATAAATATGCAGAATTCAATCCTAATTACAAATTTTTCATCAATAATATTTAAACATCATAATTACATAATCATCATGACATGTCATCTGTGAAGTAATTAAATCTAAACATGATCCAATCTTGTCATCAATTCACATTACTAAACATGCATAATCAAAATCATGACATACTCTAGGTTCTAATCCACATCACAATGTAATCCACATAATATAATAATCATCATCAAACATAATGTCTCGAGTCTCTGTCAGAATAATCAAAAATTGTATGAATGTATCAAATCATGAAGTATCAAAATGTGAATGATAAAAAATGCTATGATGGGTCGGGGTGAGGCGTCACATCCAATATCTTTGTATTAATTTTCAATAGTTTTAGTACAACTTTAACAAAGACTTGAAAGAATTTAGATCCTATATTCAATACATTCTTTACAAAAACTTCAACCACCCTTACAAAAGAAGCAAAAAATCTATATATCACTAGTCATTTTGGAATCCTCAAAGAAAGGTTGCAACAAGCTTTGGATGGCCAATAAAGTGACTTGCACTACAAACAAAAAGTACAAACAATTATCAAAAAGAGACTAGAGAGATAGAAAAACTTCCAAACAAATGGAATGTTCACAGCTGGCTCCTTTGTTTGAGGATATTTCAGAGTAGTTGCTAAAGTTGGTTGCATGAATGATGACTACCATTATAGGCTAACTTACAGCATTCTTTTTTTGACAAATATGCTCTCCCTAGAGTTCTAGATCAAGTGTCAGGTGTACTCTATTCTTCTTCTTCTACCTCTAGCTCTAAGACAGCTAGATTCCTCTTCTATTTCTGAATAGGTATAAAATGGCATCACAACTATTCAAATGTATAATTTGTGTTGTAATGGGGGAAATATGAGATCTATTACCAAATCCAAATTCCCAAAGGAGAGATCTAATTTGGTCAACCAAAAGGCTATATGAAGACTATGAAAGAGAGAGAGAAACCCTATATTTCCCTATGGTTGAATTATGCTTGAAATCTTAAATAATTGAAATACAAGTACTAACCTCAAATTGGGGAAGATCTAGAAAATGCCAATTTATAATGTCTTTGTGTACTTTTAGGAAATTCTACAACCTATTCTGGACTGGAAATATTGAGATGAAGAAAACCCAAAAATCTTTCTCCAACATGAGCTCATATCGACTTTGACCCTCATAAAAGGTTAAAAGCTATATTCTTTATTTGAAGGTCGATTCTGACCTTGTTCACAGATCTCAAAAGTTCACTGAAAAGGGCATCCAAATTCATTCTTAGACCTAAAATCTCACACCTATACCTAGAAGAAAATGGGGGTTTTTGTTGTATGGGGGGTTTGCCTTGGTCAAACCCCAATTTAGTAATTAACCCTAAAATTAAATTAAAATGTAGTGTGCATAAATAAAGTAATTGAAACAAATCACCTTGCTTATGTTGAAAGCCTTGTAGAGGATTCAAATCCTCAAATCCACAAGTAGGAATGCTTCAATGAATGTAGAATGAATGTAGGATGTATCCAATCAATGGCATTTGATCTTCAACACCAATCTTGAATTGATCTTTGTGTATGAGAAGGCTTGGATGAATGTAAAGGATAGATCTTCAAGGGGGCTCTAAAGAGATTGAATCCTTCAATGGCTAACAATGGATCTCCTTGATGGATGAATACTTGAACACTTGAGTGCTTGAATGCTTTCTTGAATACTTAAATTATTTCTTTCACTTGAGAGCTTGAGAGATTGTAATTGCTTGAGATGTGATGTGATGTGATGTGAAAATGAGAGAGGAAGGCCTCCTATTATAGTGAACTAGGGTACAATCCTCTAGAGGGGCCGTATTTGAGAATTAAATCCCAATTAGGTCCTAACTTTTAGAAAATATACCTAGATTAAATGTAATTTATGGATTTACCATTCTGAAACCCAAAATGGTCAATCCGGAGGTGGGAAAATAAACATCCCTGAAACCCGATAATCAGAAATCAAGGAATCTAGAAATTTGAAAGAGGGGGGAAAAATCAAGCTTGTAACTAATCTAGTTAGGATTGAGCTTGATCCTAACCTAGTCAGGATCAACCTCGATTCTGACCCTATGGGACCAGATCCAGTCAGAATCAGGACATGAAGTCTTGGGGATGCCCAGATACCTAAAAATGATGCTAGAAAGGGATAGAATGCCAAAGATAGGCATAAAATCCTATGATGACTATGATTAAGGCTAGGAGGACCTATTTCTAAGTCCTACCTATAAAATAAATCCATTGAAGAGGGAAATTAAGGAGGATCCTCAGGATCCTAACCCTAATTTCAGCTATAATGAAGAAATCAAGTGTAGAAAAGAACTTGAAAGTAGGGAGAAAGCCAAATACATGCAAAGATCTGATCAAGGTGCTTAACATGACTCTAGACCACTTACTCAAAGGGATAAATGCTCTTATCATGGAAGTAATTCCATTTTAAGATGATACATTAAGCTCCCACTTTAGCAAGTGTATGGACTCAATGCAAACTCTTGGTAAAGGAGATCAAAATGAAAAGATAATCTTATCATAATCCAAGGAAAAAAGGGAAACCTTAAGCACCCAGGGAATCAAGGCTTTGCTGAATCCTAGATCACAATAAGAGGGACATCTCTAGAGAAAGAAAGGTGTGATTACCTCGCCCAATGAGAACTTATGTCCCATTGTGAACCACACAAGAGAATGGCGCAATTGGAAAGATGGAATTGAATGGCCTAGTGAATATGGCTACTCACTAGTCAACCCATCAAAGATTCATCCTTAGGAATATTCTATTCTATAAGAATAAAACCAAAAAACAATAAAGAGATCTAGTCTTAAGGACACCTCCGACCTTAAGGGATCAAAATATATGTATATTTGAAATTGGAGGGATCAAGAGATCCTAAAATATAAATCCATGCTTTAAGGATTAATTATTAATCCAAAAAGGGAGAAAAAGTATCTTGAAAAATAATATGTGCATATCAAAAAGTGTGTGTGTGCAATAGGTGAGCAGAGTGTATGTCCCCATGTTAAAGTCATTACTGACACTTTAAGAGGAGCAATGGCTTTAACAGAAACATAAACAACTCCAGTGATTACATTTCCACATCGAGATGCCCCCAAAGGAAGAAAAATCAAGGGAAATTTCACAAAAACATACAAAGAACACACAAGGGATCTACCTACCATGGGGTCAATATGATCATAAGATAATATATATGATATTATTGCAAATGAATTGACATCATTCCCCAAAAAAAGTAGAACTATGATCACAAAGGAGGAAATATTACATAAGATATACGAAGGAGAATATTTTTAGACCATGACATGGAGACCAAAAAGAATTAGTGCTACCATATCTTGAATCCAAGTAGATTACAAGAGGAAAGATTTACTAATAGTAGCACATTTATGACATAACATTGAACAATGCATAGAAGAATAGAGATACATATAAAAGATTTGAACAATAGTTTTGATTCCTTCATCACCTTGCACAAACTAAGCAACAAGGATCATATAAAAGAATCTAACAACATTTAGCAATCACATTACAGGAGAAACATAGTACAACAAGAAAACACACAACAAAGCTACCACAAAGGATGAGCTAACCAAGTGTGCTGCCTACTCTCCCCATCTCATTATATATCATTTATGGAAGATGGGTAAGTCGCAAGAGGGACTATATCCAACATAGTAGGGATGATGGCTAGTTCCAAGCAAGGATCCTCTTGATAATCACAATGTTTGACACTAGGTGTAATAGTTAATTGTGATAAATGCATATTAGGTAAATCAATGTCAATGTCAATAGTCTCATATTCATCATTAACATCATCAGTATCATCAAGAGTATCTTCTTCATCCAAGTTAATCAAAATAGGATCTAAGATATGAATATAATCATCATAATCATGCATGTGAACATCATTGTTAGTAACAACCTCTTTTAATACATCATTCATAGGTTTATCTGAGGAAGGTAGAGATCTTTGAAGTATAGAATTATGAGTTTTAGCATGACACTTCTTATGACATTCATTAGCAGATCAATTACATTTTGATTTATTTGAAATAGGTTGAGAACTAGGAGGAACAATCATAGGATCCTTCATAGGTTCTTTGGCAAGATGAATAGGATTATTAACAATAGGAGGAACAATCACAAGATCTTTGACAGGTTTAGTAGAAGGAACTTGATTAACAAAACTAGAAGCCACAGTTAAAGGAGGTATAGAAGGTGTAGGCAAAAGACCATGATTAAGATCCATAGGAGGTATGCTTAATTCAATAATTTCATGATGCTTATAGGCTTGATATGATTTAAAAAGATTAACAGGCTGAGGAGGACATGAATTAGGTAATGAAGGCCAAAAGAACTCAAGAACAACACAATCTCTAGGCCTAGAAGGTTGATATAGACTATGATTAATCATCTTTACTTCTTCATCATGAATTAACTTAAGACACTTGTGGGTCGGTGAAGCAACAACATGCATGGAAGTCAACCAAGGCAAACCTAGTATAAATTGAAATTGATCAGAAGTAGGAACCACAACAAAGGTAGTGTTCACAATTTTTCCACAAAGTTCAACTGTTAAAGCAATAGAACCAATTGATGGATAAATAAAACCATTATAAGTTTGAATCCACACATCTGATGTATCATAAAAGTCATGTTGTAATCTTTTCATATAAATATTTTCTTCAGTGATAACATTAACTAAGGATGTAGGATCAACAAGACAACCATGAGTAGGTTTTTGAGAAATCCTAGCAGAAATGTAAAGTGGACCATCAGGAGCTTTAATAGTCTCAGAGTCATCAAAGGTAATCAAAATTTCCTGAGGTCATTTAGTCTTAGGTTGTTGTCGAGGTTTAGGTTGAGTTTTAGGTTTAGGTTTTGGTCAAGGTTGAGATTGAACTTGAGGTTGAATCTTAGATTTAGGTTGAAGTTGAGGTTGAGGTGGAGATATAGATGGACCAACATGCTCCACTTTATTAACAACATGATTGAGATCATCCATCTTTGAATCGTACACAATTTCCATAGTAGATGGTTGACCAATAGTATTAGTATCATGCTTAGGTAAAGGGTTCGTATAGATTTGAAGGTTTTCATTAGGAGGAGAAATAAATTTATTCCCACTAACATCAATATTATGAATAGATAGGGAATTAGAATGAATTAAATCTTGAAACTTATGTTTTAAAGAATAACATGTCTTAGTATCATGACCATTTTGACAATGATAGTGACAAAAATCATTTTGATCAAAATATTTAGATGCAATCGTAGTAGGTAAAAGATATCAAATAGGAGGTAAACTAATCATATTAGTAGTTAACAACTTATTTATAATAGCATGTAAAGATTTAGAAAGAGGAGTAAATGTATGATTTAATAAAAAATCAGTGGATGCAGAAGAGGCATTATGAGATGCAACAACAACTTGATCAGCAACTGCATTTACTTGTTTGTTTATCTTGACATACTTGTTGAATTTTTTAAATTTGTTTGGATTAGGAGCAGCACCAATCTTATCAATTGGAACAGGATCCATTGGAGTGTTCCTCTCAAATTGACTCACTTGTAATTGATAATGATGAAGTGATGAACAAAGTTGTTGAAAAGAGGTAAATTCAGTAAGCAAAATCTTATCTCTAATATCCTTTTGAAAATTTGAAATAAACATACATTGAATATCAATATCAAGAACATGATAGGAAATTTGAGCATGAAAATGCTTAAATCTACCAATAAATTTAGTTTATTTTTCTTTAGCACTTTGTTTACAATGCATCAAATCAGTCAAAGACACTTTAAGGCCAATGTTGTTTTGAAATTGTTGAATAAAGGCATTAGCAAGTTGTGGAAAGGAATCAATGGAATAAGGAGGGAAGGAACAATACCATTGTAAGGCCTTGTCATGGAAGGTTCTAGCAAAGATTTTGGATAAAATCCTATGGTCATGAGCATAATCACTAAAAAGGATTTGGAATGTTTTAACATGATGAATAGGATCTCCTTTTCCATTATACTTCTTAAGATGAGGCATCTCACCTTGCTGAGGAATGGGAGTACAAATAATATCCAAAGACAAAGGACTTCCCATGTCACATGTAGGAATACTAAACTTGTTTTGAGTCAAGGAAGCAAGTTGTTGTTGTAAGGATGACACATTTTGAGCCAAAATGATGATTTTTGAATCATTAGAGGAAATAGGAGGAGAAGTAGCATTAGACACACTAGGTAAAGTGTAAGAAGCTATAGGAATAGAAGACACAACTGTAGGAACACTAGGAACTATAGTTGGAAGCGGATTGGAATAAGTAAAAGGAACATTATGATATGAAGGTTTTGATGTAGGAAGGGACATAGGAGGAACACTCATAGGAATAGAGGGAATCATCACAGTCATCAAAGAAGGAGTATAGGTAGGAATACTAGGTAAAGGATTAGAAGGGGGTTCAACACTTGTGATAGGAGGAATGAACCCTAAATCTTGAGCTTCTTGAGCTAAAGGTTTAACATTTGAATGCACAAGGTGAGTAATACCACAAAAGAGGTTAACACCTTGATTACTATCATAGAGAACTTTCTGAAGAACCTCTATAGATTGAATGGAATCTTAATTATGCTTCTCTTGAATAAGCCAATTACCCATTTTATCAAGTTCAGTGGAAATTTTTTGGACTTGTTTAGGAGGAACTAGATTAAAGCATCATCCTCATCATGAGATGAGTGAGAAGAGTTGTGCTCCATAGTAGGATTGGAATCATGAAGAATCAAGTTATCATCCAGGACCCTAATGAAAGGAGAGGAAGATAAGGATCAAAGGCACCCATGAGTCTACGACTTCTAATCAGAATGTTATAAGTAGGACTAGTAGTAGAAAATCTCATAAACCAATGTAATGCAAATAAACTAAACTAAGAACACATAAAGCATGATTATTTTTGCATTTTTGAAATCAAATTAGCATCTAAGATCTAACACAAAGGAAAAATCTAATACTAACAAGATAAAAGGAAAGCACAATAGGGCATCTAATTCCACAAAAGAAAGGAGAGTAAGTATGTCAGGTTTATGAAAATGAATAGGGTTAAAATGGCATCGCACCTATTCAAATTTATTATTTGTGTTGTAATGGGGGAAATATGAAATCTATTTCCAAATCCAAATTCCCAAAGGAAAGATCCAATTTGATCAACCAAAAGGCTAATGCACAATCAAATCAATCTATGAAGAATATGAAAGAGAGAGAGAAACCCTATAATTCCATATGGTTGAATTTTTCTTGAAATATAAAATAATTAAAATACAAGTACTAACCCTAAATTAGGGTAGATATGGAAAATGCCAATTTTTTATGTCTGTGTGTACTTTTAGGCAATTTTGTAACCTATTTTGGACTGGAAATGTCGAGATGAAGAAAACCCACAAATCTTCCTCCAAGATGAGCGCAGGTTGACTTTGACCCTCATAAAAGGTAAAAGGCTAGATTCTTTATTTGAAGGTTGATTTTGAACTTGTTTGCAAATCTCAGAAGTTTGCCGAAAAGGGTATCCAAATTCATTCTCAGATCCAAAATCTCGCACCTCTACCTATAAGAAAATGGGGTTTTTTTTGTATGAGGGGGTTTGCCTTGGTCAAACCCCAATTTAGGAATTAACCTTCAAATTGAATTGAAATATAGTGTGCATAAACAAAGTAATTGAAACAAATTACCTCACTTATGTCAAAATCCTTGTAGAGGATTCAAATCCTCAAATCCACAAGTAGGAATGCTTCAATGAATGTACAATGAATGTAGGATGTCTCCAATCAATGGAATTTGATCTTCAACACCAATCTTGAATTGATCTTTGCATATGAGAAGGCTTGGATGAATGTAGAAGGATAGATCTTCAAGGGGGTTCCAAAGAGATTGAATCTTTCAATGGCTAACAATGGATCTCCTTGATAGATGAATGCTTGAACACTTGAATGCTTGAAGGATTTCTTGAATGCTTGAATTCTGGCTTGCACTTAAGATCTTGAGAGATTGTAATTACTTGAGTTGAGATGTGATGTGATGTGATGTGAAAATGAGAAAGGAAGGCCTCCTTTTATAGTGAACTAGGGCACAATCCTCTAGAGGGGCCACCTTGGAGAATTAAATTGCAATTAGGTCCTAGAATTTAGAAAATATACCTAGATTAAATGCAATTGAAGGATTTACCATTTCAAAACCACAAATGGCTACTCGGGAGGCAGAAAAACAAACATCCCTGAAACCCGATACTGAGAAATCAAGGAATTTGGAAATTTGAAAGAGGGGGGAAAAATCGAGCTTGTAACTAACCTAGTCATGATCGAGCTCGATTCTAACCTAGTCAAGATCGAGCTCAATCCTAACCTAGTTAGGATCAACCTTGATTCTGACCTTGTGGGCCTAGATCTAGTCAAAATTGAGATAGGAGGTCCCGAGGATGCCCAAAGACCTAAAAGTGATGCCTGAAAGGGACAGAATGCTAGGGATAGGCATAAAATCCTATGATGACTATGATGAAGGCTATGAGGGCCTATTTCTAAGTTCTACCTGGAAAATAATGCCATGGAAGTGGGAAATTAAGGAGAATCCTTGAGATCCTAACCCTAATTTCAACTATAATGAAGAAATCAAGTACAAAAAAGAAGTGGAAAGTAGGGAGAAAGCCAAATAGATGCAAAGATCTAATCAAGTTTCTTAACATGACCCCAAACCACTTACTCAAAGGGCTAAATGATCATATCATGGAAGTGCTTCCATTTTAAGATGATAGAGTTTCTTTGTACTTTTGTCCTAGGCTATCACATCATCATCAGAAGACCAATTGAAACTCTGCAGTTCTTGCAATGATTTGATCTGTAACTCCTAGGTAGAATCAGTGATGTCTTTGATATCTGCAACAAACCTTATGACATCATTCTCAACTCTATATAGGTTATCAATTATACTATTATAGTCATCCAAGTCTATAGAACCATCACCATCAAGGAAGGCCTCCTACCTAATCACCATTTGATCCGTGGATGATTTCCACTCATCAATACTCACCATACCTCCATCATCATTATCAATAGAAGGCATATATTTATTATAATTCTTGTCAAACATGGCTAGCTTGGCCTTCACTTGATTTGATTTTCCTTTCAAAAACTTTGTAACAGCACTAACTAACCTAATATTTTCACACACCTCTATAACCACCTCAGGAATATCAGGCCTATGTGGGTACAAAGCATCAAGTTTATCAAACAATGCACTTCTCCCATATGATGCACTGTACAATGGCTCTAAAGTAGATAGTGACTCATTTATCTTTTCATTTTCCTTATGTAACAAGACAAATGACTAATGGATTGAGTCCATCTTCTCTTTTATTTTGTTCTACCTATCTTGCACAATATTTTCCATGGTCTTCAAGGCTGCATCTAGCCTCATCTTTTCTAGATCTTCAGTTGACCTTTTGGGATTCTCTACTTTTAGCTGACGAGGGGCCTCAATTTACAAAGGAGGGGGAGGAACTGCCTTTGAAGCTTCTTCAAGCTTGGCCTTTAGGTCTTCAAGTTCACCCCCATTTTTATTTATTACCATGAGCTTCAGATCTCTGTCCTTAGCCATCTTCATAGAATTTTCAAATAGTTTGTCATATCTTTTAGATAACTGGACTATTTTTGCCTCGTTGAGGTGGGAAAAGTTAGTCACTACCTTAGATACTTCAAGGTTGGTTGTATTTTGGATAGTCCAAATTTTTTTATCTCCTTCCATCTTATCTTTAATACTTACTAGAGATGGCTTTTGAGTTGTAGGATCTAGGGACCATAATGCAATAGCCTGAGACTTAGGGTCATAGCCAGTTCCTCTGATCATATCTTCTATTTACACTTCATATGACAAAATACACTCTGCCTAGTTTCTTATTTGATCAATGATGAAGTCATAAGTCATGTCCTATCCAAGAATTAGATGCGTGCCACTTGATTTTACCATTTCTCTAGCCTCTTCCATAGTAATCCTTTGAAGACTCAGGTCATATGATGTCAGAGCCCTCATAGTCTCCTCACTAGGTTACATTCCTTCAATAAGGGCCTTTTCTACCTCATTTTATTTCCTCCAAATGAGAAAATCCCTAAATTCTTTACTTTGGAGGAACTAGTCATCACTGAGGAATTCCTCTTGATAAAGCTCTCTTTCATATTTTCCCAAAAGTAGGGGTAATTCCTCTTCTTCTTTTGACATAATCATTTTTCCATCTCTGATGGCCTTTATCAGTTTATGATGGTAGGCCCTATTACCAAGCAAAAGAGTAGAAGCTCTATCAAGTACCTTCCTCTATTTTTTCTCCTTTCAAGGCTCACCTACTTCAAACCTTTTTTTTTTCAATAGTGGCTCTGAAGTATCCCCTCCTTCTAGTGGATCTTGGGTTAAATCAATAATTGGTGAGTCCCCAACTTGAGGTGGACTATCACCCTCTTGTGAGTCACTAGTGAACTTCTCAAGCTCAGAAGTAGAGTAGTCTCTTGGTACATCCAACAAGCCCTCAAGAAACCCCTCAAACTAATTAGATAGGGTGCCATGCATTTATATCATCTTTTCCATTATTTTCAAATATAGGAGTTCTGGGGAAAAACCACCAAAAGCAATATGGGCCTTCTTAAGTTTGGCCTCCAAATCTAACAAGTCAAAATACTTGGTCCACCTTCTTTGGGCCTCATCATGATCCAAGATGTTTCTTATCACATCTTCCTCATCCAAGCCTTCATGCTCTCTGATTGTCCCAATGTTGGGGATCAATGTCATCATGGTAGTTTTAATAAAATCTTCAGGATCAATATACCTACAGGTGCCTAAAATCATCTTGAAATGATTAAGCCAATTATTGATCTAGTCCAGTGCCCTCCTTCCAATCAATAAATTGCAAATTCTGAACTATCTTGGTGTGAAGGTACCCATCCTATGGGGTGCTTGTTAGGAATGGGAACACTGAGAGGGGGGGTGAATCAATGTTCACTGCATTTTAGCTTTTCACTTTAATCTTTATCCTTAACTTAAATACTTAAGTACTAAATTAAACACTCACATAAACATGAAACATAAGATCAACACATGACAACAATATGGTTATGAGGAAACCCAAATAGGTAAAAACCCCGGTGGGACTTGATACCCACAAATATTTTTTACTAGTGTACAATGATCCTTGCTAGAAGATCCTTTACCCTATTAGGAGCAGCTTTACAATTCTTTTAGTATAGTAGACCTTGTTAAGGGTTGGACCCTATTAGGAGTCTTTTGCAATGATCCCTATTAGGGGAGTGGACTCACTATCCTAGAGTTCACTGGTCAAATGATGAAGGCTACAAGCTTTTATTGTCAGATACACACTATATCTGTTGGGTGAACTATCACTGTGACACTACTTGTTAGATCAGTTCCTTTGGTGCATTGATGATTTGACCTCTAACAAAGCTCTAATACATCATATGATAACTTCACATACCTCTTCTCTACTTATCACAACTCTATTCCAACTCCCATGCTAATTACAATGGGTGCATCTTATATTTATACGCTCACACAAACAAAATAGTTAGATTGGTCTATAACTAATTACAAACAATGCTTCCAAGTGAATTGGCTTAAGATTGCTTAAAATTATACATATAAACATTTCAGAAACCTAAATATAATGGGCACATTCCCTTTACAAAATTACATTATAATCGCATACCAAAATACTAATTGTCAGCTCCGTGCTCTATTCTCTGCTGGCACATAGTGGCTGTGCAACTTCAACTGACTGTAACTTTCACATCTTTTCATATCTACTTATGCACTCATAGAATAAGCATAAGTATAGTCTAACTAAGTTAAATTATAGGGTGTATATCATAATTCATCTATACACATGTGCGTTGATGCTCTGAGCTGTAGGAACTTTGTACATTGTCCAGTCTTCAACACTTAACTAAATTTTAATCTTTACACTAAGTGTGCTAACTCGAAACTACAATATGAATTTATTTCCATATTGAAAACACTATATCTAGTCATATACTTTAGTATAGACAACTTTCCAACAATCTCCCCCTTTTTCATTGATGGCAACAAAGGAATATGGCCAAGTTGCTAACTATCCCTTAACATAAAATATTTTGTCTTCTATACATTTTTATAGATAGTCTTATATCTCCCTATATAATTTATGTACTCCAAATTCTATACAACTCCTTTGAAATTAATGAAAAATGTGTATCAAAAATTTTTATCTACATATGCTCACTAAGGGAAAACATCTCGACATGCAATCTTGAGGTTCTGGATCTCCTTCTTTCAAAAAGTTATCAATGAATTGACTATCTATAAATGGGAACATAATGCATATTGAAGCTTCTCCATCTTCTATAATTCTATGCTCAGACCTCAATCATAGGTTATCATGGTCACATCAATCTCCTTTATGTTGTGACTGAGAATGTCTAGTGCGGGTGCAAGAGCATTCCTCAATTGAGTCTATCTAGACCTTATCTTCTCCATTTCTATCTTTTCCTTCTTAGTTATGTCCAAATGACCTTGATAGACATTGTTAGACATGTTCACATCAGTGGATGTGCCTAGCACTAAATTCCTCTCCTTCTCAATCATAGCCTCTGCATCTTTGATCTTCTTAAGATGGGCATTTAGGAGCTTATCCCGATCCATGTATTTTGCAATGACTTCCTTCCTTGATCAACAAGTTCTTTCAAGGATGCCTGACTGGACTTAAGTGAACTTAAGTCAAGTGCAAAGTTGTTCATAATCTCATTGAGTCTCTTCTTTAAATATTTATCTTCTACTACTATGGCCGCAGATTCCTCTAGGCTAGAAAAATTGACTTTGAATTGTGAGATGACCATGCTCACATCATCAACTGAATGTACCTTTAGCACTTTCTTATCTTTTGGCAGAAAAATGTTCAAAATACTTAATGATTCTACAAGGAGAGGATTCCTCATGACTTTTTTCTCCTTTTCCTTCTCCATAGCTAGGACACTGAACTTAATCAAGTCTTCTTCCTTCCAAGAGTCCAAACTACTTGTGTCTAGTGTCAAACTTGACAACAATGTCGAGGAGGGAGTGATTGGAGTGCTATCCATCACTTCTTGTTTTACCTTTACAGGATCAATAGAAGTATCTTCTTCTTTCTTTTCTACCTCTTCTTCTTCTTTCTTATCAGATACATCTTCTATGGGTACTTCTTCTTGCTGAGTGGGAGGTGAGCTACTACATAAGATTTCAACTTCTTGTGTGCTCACAAGAGCTCCCTCAAACTCATCCAATTCTATGTCAGTGGCCGCCATGGCTATCTCTATATTGGAAATGACAATAGTACAATCTTTGTATGATTCTAAGATGGTCACATACTTATCTACTTTGGTTTGAGTTTTTGCTATGGGCCTTGAGTCCCGAGGACCTATCACTAGTACATTGGAGGTCTCTATTGCTTTGGCTTTCTTATTAGATGCATGAGTGACGAGTGGAGTAAGTAGTTTTATCTATTGTTCTAATAATACCTTTCCAAGGGCATTCTCTATTTCTTTTTAAATCAAATCATAGTCTATGTTCATGATGTGAAGATTTCTCATCTTTGTCCTTAGGTGTGGCTTCACTAATTTCAATATTAGTGCCTCTTCTTCTTTCGAACATACTGGTAGAATATTTTGTAACACTTTTTCTCTGATCCTTAGATCCTCTTCATTTTCTTGTTTCTTTTGGTATTCTAAAATATCCCAAACTTTATCTGGAATAGAGGAATTTACTTGAAGGACTATCTTCTTGAATCTTATCAAATGCTTAACAATCATACTATGTATTTCTGATTTGTCAATCTCACTGAATGATTCATAGTGCTTCCCTACTTGATCAATTCTGCCCTCATCAACAATTCTAGTGCTCAATAATTTAAGGCTTTGTCTGAATCCTACCTTAGGAGGTGCTTGAATGTTTTTCTTGCTCCTTGTAGCTCGTGAGGATGGATGATTAGTGCTAGATTCTTTATTTCTCTTGAACATTGTCTTATACTTCAAAGGAGTGGTAAGGTCAATAGTATCTATGGGAGCAGAAGGAGTATTATCTTATTTACCCTTATGTCTATCATCTTTTTCAATTTTGGATCATCTTGTTCTTCCTCTATTGCTGCACCTTTCAATTCTAAGGCAATCTTTTCATCCCTTGCTTTATCAATGTCTTCTTGTGATATACCATGTATTCTCGAGATTTCAGAAGTGACCTTTACAACCTTTCTTTTTGTTGCAGCACTATTAAGTTTTGCATCAACTTCTTTGGTCTTTTCTTCGTAGGTTCCCCATCAAGGTTCATTGGGATCTTTAGGGGCTGATAGAAGCACCTACACATATGCTTCAAGAACCTATTCCTATAACTCATAGCCAAGTGGATGAATCCACTTTATTCTTGGTTCCATAGCTTCCATGCAAGTAGTATCAATCTTCACCATAAAGCATATTGAGTCCTTATACTTCTCTATAATATTCTCAGGAATCCTATACCTCATCTTCATCTTGGCTCAAAAGGTCTTCAATTCCAACATGATATAGTTTCTTAGTGTGCTTTCTATGGATGCCTTGTTGTATATTTGAGGCATGGTAGGAATGGACTTGTCTAGATACAAGTATGATACTCTTCCAACTATATGAAGGTACATATAGATGATTAGGGAGCCAAACCTAAATATCTTTATGTTGTCATGTTTGATAGCTTTGATGTTGTCTATCAACTATGCATGCAAGATCTCACACAAGTTGAAATCTCCATCTTCCTTTACAATTTAGATGGTTGCTAAAAAAGTGCCCACAAATACACTATTCTCCCTGCTAGTGTGATGAAATTTGTAACCAAGTATCATTGACATTAATTTGATGTTTGCTTGCTCAATCAGCTCAATAGTCATGTCGTTCTTATCACTCCTTGACTTACACACTTGCTCCACCATTTTCCTAACATCCTTACCCATAAGAAGGATGGTGCCTATCCTAGAAAGGCCTATCATCTCATGAATTAGATCACTTGTGATTCTTACTGGTGCATCTCCAATCCAAAATAGATCAAAATGGATTTTTCTCAATAAGATCTTTATCCATTCAGTCTCATAGAACTCATATGCCATATCATACTCAATAATAGGGTGATCATTCCATTTGGTGTATTCATCCATAAAAATTTTATCTAGTTTCAGCATTGTAACCCTGTGCACCCTTAACCTATCTAGTCTAATACGTTCCTTCTTATAGTGGATGTAAGCCCTTATGTCTTCCACATGCATGATGCCCATATGTGTGCAGGAGAAAGCTCCCTCTAAATCATCTAGGGTTGATTTAAATGGGTTCCTCTTGAAAACATATCTTTTCTTCTTAGTGACATCATAAACAATGGGAGTAGCCATGGCTTACTTGTTAATAACTTTCCAACTGAACTCTGAGATGATTTGATGACTTTTGAACCGGTGCAATGAACTAGGATTTCTGTAACTGATCAAATGTACTGCTACCACTAATATTTCAATCTCCAAATCTTCACAACAAATTCAAATGCTCAATCTACTCTTCAATCACTCTATATTGGAATGCAATGAGTGAACAAACAACATTTTGTATACTTAAAGTGAGAAATCCACCATTAATGCAAGTCATGTTAACTAGGATATCACTTCAAAATTTCAAACTTCAGCTCCACTAAAAATAAGCATGAGCACTCTTGCACGAAGGTTCCTATATACTCCAAAAGCTTAAGTCAAAAGGTACATACTCTGAGGATGAGTATACTAGCCACGCAGGGGTCTAGAGCTAAATTAGCTTCCCCTATGACACTGAGGGCCATTTATGCAAATGTAGAGGGTGCATCCAATACATTCTCATTGGTCTTGTCCTTCTCCTCTTCTAACCAAGTCAAGCTTGCAACTTCTGAAGCTTTCACAAACTTGACCTCTCTTTCAAGATCCAAAGATGGTTCTTCGGTCATTTTAGGGCTTTCCAGACCTTGCATCCTTGATCTACAAAACTTTGAGATATGTCTAGCCTTGTTATAGGAGTAACAAATGACTGGAAGTCTATTATTTCACGGTGCATTGACATGAGTCACCATTTTGCATTATTTTGCTGAGTGGCCTTTATAGTTACATATCTAACATGTAACATTCTAAGAAGTTCTTACATTGGTCTGATTATGATTTCTTTGATCATGTTGAATTTTGTTCTTCTTGCTAGTCTTGCAATTCACTACTCTATGACCAAATCTCTTACATGAATAATGGTAACCATTGAAAGGTCTTACCTCTACGGTTCATCACAATATGTCTAGGCTTTTTACATGAAAAACAAGTGTCTTCTCCAGGCTTGTGCTGATTCTTAGGAGGTTCACCATTGTCTTTGGTTTGTTCTTTAGTCTTCTTAGTATTGGTAGTGTCCTTCCGTGTGTCCTTACTTTCTCGCATATTGTGAATCTAGTTTTGTGCTTCATTGTATCCAATACAACTAGTGTCTCCTTTGACTCTTCTTGCATATAACTAAGATTCTATCAAATAAGAACTGGTGTGCAATTTTTCAATATGATTCTTTGCTTCTTTCAATTCAGATTCTAAGCTTTCCTTGATATTCCTTAGCTCCAAGATTTCAAAGTTAGCTTTCCTTAGTTCTTCACTGAGTTGAAGGTTCTCCTTGACTTGTTCATTATAGACATCTTGATTGTTCATTAGTTTGTCATCAAACTCTTCAAGCTAACTTAAAAAGGATGCATTTTGTTCATTCAACTTCTTGATTTTTTCTTCAAGATTACTATTAGAGCATCCTTTCAAATCCTTTCTTAGTCTTTTGATAACTAATTGAGCACCGCTGAATTTTTCTTTTAGTTCTTCAATTTCTCTTTCTGAACTATCTAGGTCTTCAAGAGCTACTTCAAGATTCTTCTTCAAATGTTTCATATCTGCTTTGTCCATGATCTCCTCAAGTGGTTAAACTTCTATGCTGAGGACCAGAGCTCTGATACCAATTGTTAGGAATGGGAACACTGAGAGGGGGGGGGAGGTGAATCAATGTTCATTGTATTTTATCTTTCACTTTAATCTGTATGCTTAACTTAAATGCTTAAGTACTGAATTAAAAATTCACATAAACATGAAACATAAGATTAACACATGACACCAATATGGTTACGGGGAAACCCAAATAGGTAAAAACCATAGTGGGACTTGATACCCACTAATATTTTGTACTAGTGTATAATGATCCTTGCTAGAAGATTCTTTACCCTATTAGGAGTAGATTTACAATGCTTTTAGTACAACAGACCTTGTTAAGGGTTAGACCCTGTTAGGAGCCTTTTACAATGATCCCTATTAGGGGAGTGGAATCACTATCCTAGAGCTCATTTCTCAAATGATGAAGGCTACAACCTTCTATTGTTAGATACACACTATATCTACTAGGTGAACTGTCATTGTTACACTACTTGTTAGATTAGTTCCTTTGGTGCGCTGATGCTTTCACCTCTAGCAAAGCCCTAATACATCATATGCTGACTTTGCATACCTCTTCGCTACTTATCACAACTCTATTCCAACTTCCATGCTAATTACAATGGGTGCATCTTATATTTATATGCTCATACAAACAAAATAGTTAGGTCAGCCCTATAACTAATTACAAACAATGATTCCAAGTGAATTGGCTTAATCATTCTTATAATTATACATATAAACATGTTGGAAACCTAAATACAATGGGTGCATGCCCTTTACAACATTACATTATAATTTCATACCAAAATACTAACTATCGGCTGCATGCTCTGTTCTTTGCTGGCACACACTCGCTGTGTAACTTCAATTGACTGTAACTTCCACATCTTTGCATATCTACTTATGCATTCATAGACTAAGGATAAGTATAGTCTAACTAACTTAACTTTGAGGGTACATATCATAATTCATTTGCACACATGTGCACTGATGCTCTAAGTTGTAGAAACTCTGTACATTGTCCAGTCTTCAACACTTAACTAAATTATGATCTTTACACTGAGTGTGCTGACTCCAAACTGCTATATGACTTTGTTGCCATAATGAAAACACTATCTCTAGTTATATACTTTAGTATAGATGAATTTCCAATAGTGCAAAGTGCTCTCAATTAGTCCAGATCAATTGCCAAATAAATTCTAACATAGCATCTCTAGGAGGCACAAATTTAGGAAGCAAGTGTGTGGGCTAGGGGCAACCATAAACTCAAAGAACTATGAAGTTATCCCCAAGGTAGAAATCTCCCCAATTATGCTTTCATGGCCACTTATCTCCATATTGCATTAGCCTTAACAACTTCAAGACCTTAGTTAACAACCTTACTACACTTGTCCCCAACAACCCAGGAATCAAATCCACAAAGTAATTCTGGAAAACTAAAAAAATACACTCATTGGACGTGTAGTTCCAAACCCTCAACTAGTATTGCAATAGATTAGGATTTCCCTCAAAAGTATTCCTCAACTTTGACATTCTTTCATCAAGATGATTAACATGGTAGTATAAAATTAAATGCATAAGGAGGGAATAATGCTTGAATTTAACAGGCCTTTTACTTTCCTTAATAGATATCAACCCCTCATGCATTCTATCGATTACATACTCGATGTAATCATAGTTAGTATTAGATTGAGAATTCTAAATATATAGGATTATCATCAATAATTCAATGGGCATTTTCTCTTCATCCGCATCTATCCCTAGAACCCTACACAACCCATGACATAAGAACTTGATGTAGAAATTAAGGTATTTAAATTCATAAGGAGCATTCATACTTGCAAGAAAGGGAGCTATGTATTTACCCTTCTTGGGCATATGCTTAACTATCTGGCTTTTAATTGATCCGATATTACTTGCATATTTCTGCCTTTCCCTTTTCAAATCAATTTCAGTAGAAGAACAGGCATAAAAATCAAATGCCTTCATGAATGATCCCTATCTAATGTAATAAAGGTAGAATGGTCATCACATCTAATGGTTCTAGAAATAGGATCATACAACCTAACCAACTCAATAATTAAATCAACATCTATGAAAACATTAGGCACAATCAACTTTGCCATCCCCAAAGCCCAATCATAAAAAATAGGTATAGCTTTATGCCTATTATTATAAAAGTATAAGAATATTTTGACACCTAAGCCTAAAGGAGTGATAGGGTCCTTACACTTGTCCATAAGATCCTCAAAAGTTGTATCAATAGCTTTCTTGTTTTAATTAGACCAAAGAAGCAATTTGGCAAACTTGTCTAAATATTGGGCTTTCCCTTGTCTTCACCACCCTGCTCTTTTTCTACTCCAGTAGATGATGCAATGCTTTCCTCCAAATGACTCATCTTGAGAAAACAAAAACCCACAACACTAAACTTATTTTACTTCTTACTCACTGCTTCAGTGCCAACAATCTCAAATATCTTCAAAATAGCTTTGAGCATAGAAAGAAATGAATTCCTACCTATATATCTTGAGAATTGAATGCGTACAATTGCTAAATCACTAAAAATCCTAGCTAAGTCACTTCTGCATTCAATTTTGCATATTACCAACCTTCAAATCAAGTCTAGTCATGGCATGGATGTTGATAGGATGACTTAAAAAATAAAAAATAGAGCACCAAAGAAATGATCATGGCTTTTGGCATTAACACCCTTAACTACTAATAAAAACCTTCACTAAAACTTGATTGGATGACATTTTACCCTTTTCCATCTTGGTAGAGTACCTTTCCATGTTGTAATGGGTCATAACATTGATTAGAATGAAAACTTAAAGAGACCTAATTTGGAGATCCAGTGAACAAAGGATCTTACGATCTACAAGAGAAAACTTAATCCTAGGTTAAGTTTGGAGATCGAGTGACACAACCATTTGTGAAATCTCAGAGTGATCTCTTAACTCATGACTTTACTTGGAGATTTCATGACCACTATTGATCCCAAAGATGATCAATGGTCCTCAGACTATATTTTTTAAATCCATCATAACCCCACTATAATCAGAGATTAGATGAATGAAGGCAATCACTAGTTCTAAGAACACTTGGATCAACCATAGTTAAACTCAGATAAGAAGTGATCGAAGACTTCACCAATTCTCACAATCCTTTGCTGGAAATTTGGCTGAAGTGAGTACATAGATGTTGTCATTATGGTAACATATGATCCACATGAAGAGTGCAAAGATGTTAGAGCAAGTATAGAAGAGCGCATTGCAAATTTGTCTAAGTAGGAGACAGTGTTTTCAGAGTGTACCAGGACATAATTTTTGTTTGCAACATTGACTAGAGTAAGCTATGTGCTTACGCACTTGAACATAGACTCTATGATGACTAATGATGACCCATCTTAGAGCGCAAGTCAGTAGGACATGTATGGAATTAGTTAAGATAGTTTTACAGAAGATAGTTTGAAGCCGACACGACATGATATGAAGGCAGAATTAGAAAAGATTTATCATAATAATGACTTAACAATATAAAGGGATGACATCCTAGATGTTTACTCTTGGATAAAGATATATGGAAGCTAACCGTGTAAAGTTATTAGCCTTAATAACTTGTATAAATTGTAAAGGAAGTTATGTTAGAAAGTGTAATTGTGCAGCAATATAGAGAAAGATAATTGTAATGTGATGATGCGAATACAGAGCAGTGAAAAGACATTGATGTAAGTAGCATAAGGTTATGTACCTAAATCCATTTTTGTAATCAGTATATACATTGTACATTACTTGTTTGGGTAGTGGGCTCATCTGGTAATTAGATTTTGTATTGACAACTCCTAACAGGGTTGAGGCTTCTAACAAGGCCTATAGTCCTTTAATCAGGACTGATACACTATATGATTGTAATAGACTCCTAATAGGCTCAACATCCTTAATAGGATACTTTTGATTAGTGGATCTTTTTGGGTACCATCCCCACCAGGGTTTTCCCTTGGCCAGGGTTTCCTTGAGAACAAATAATGTGTTATGAGTTCTTTGATTTTATTGCTATGCATGTTATTTAGTTTCTTATGTTATGCATGTGTAAAGATAATCTATTATATCCATAATTGGGAAAAAGTTAAATTTTTTGGAATACTAATTCACCCCCCCCTCAGTATTCCCTATTTCTAACAATTGGTATCATAGCTTAGTTACTCAGAGAAGAATCATTCAAGGAAAGCCTAGCAGCTTGAGTAAGATCTCTATGTATATGGATCATTTACAAAAGAATCTTGAAGAAGCTCTTGAATAGATTGATATGCTTATTGATGATAGAGATACTCTGAAAATGAAATATGATGATACAACCATTTGTGAAATCTCAGAGTGATCTCTTAACTCATGACTTTACTTGGAGATTTCATGACCACTATTGATCCCAAAGATGATCAATGGTCCTCAGACTATATTTTTTAAATCCATCATAACCCCACTATAATCAGAGATTAGATGAATGAAGGCAATCACTAGTTCTAAGAACACTTGGATCAACCATAGTTAAACTCAGATAAGAAGCGATCGAAGACTTCACCAATTCTCACAATCCTTTGCTAGAAATTTGGCTGAAGTGAGTACATAGATGTTGTCATTATGGTAACATATGATCCACATGAAGAGTGCAAAGATGTTAGAGCAAGTATAGAAGAGCACATTGCAAATTTGTCTAAGTAGGAGACAGTGTTTTCATAGTGTACCAGGACATAATTTTTGTTTGCAACATTGACTAGAGTAAGCTATGTGCTTACGCACTTGAACATAGACTCTATGATGACTAATGATGACCCATCTTAGAGCGCAAGTCAGTAGGACATGTATGGAATTAGTTATGATAGTTTTACAGAAGATAGTTTGAAGCCGACACGACATGATATGAAGGCAGAATTAGAAAAGAGTTATCATAATAATGACTTAACAATATAAAGGGATGACATCCTAGATGTTTACTCTTGGATAAAGATATATGGAAGCTGACCGTGTAAAGTTATTAGCCTTAATAACTTGTAAAAATTGTAAAGGAAGTTATGTTAGAAAGTGTAATTGTGCAGCGATATAGAGAAAGATAATTGTAATGTGATGATGCGAATACAGAGCAGCGAAAAGACATTGATGTAAGTAGCATAAGGTTATGTACCTAAATCTATTTTTGTAATCAGTATATACATTGTACATTACTTGTTTGGGTAGTGGGCTCATCTGGTAATTAGATTTTGTATTGACAACTCCTAACAGGGTTGAGGCTTCTAACAAGGCCTATAGTCCTTTAATCAGGACTGATACACTATATGATTGTAATAGACTCCTAATAGGCTCAACATCCTTAATAGGATACTTTTGATTAGTGGGTCTTTTTGGGTACCATCCCCACCAGGGTTTTCCCTTGGCCAGGGTTTCCTTGAGAACAAATAATGTGTTATGAGTTCTTTGATTTTATTGCTATGCATGTTATTTAGTTTCTTATGTTATGCATGTGTAAAGATAATCTATTATATCCATAATTGGGAAAAATTTAAATTTTTTGGAATACTAATTCACCCCCCCCTCAGTATTCCCTATTTCTAACAATTGGTATCATAGCTTAGTTACTCAGAGAAGAATCATTCAAGGAAAGCCTAGCAGCTTGAGTAAGATCTCTATGTATATGGATCATTTACAAAAGAATCTTGAAGAAGCTCTTGAATAGATTGATATGCTTATTGATGATAGAGATACTCTGAAAATGAAATATGATGATACAAAGAACCTTATTGAGAAATTGAAAAACAAGGTAGAAGATCTAAAATCTGAAATTCTTATTGAAGATTGTGATGACAATTTAGAAAAAGAAAATGTTATCCTTAAACATGAACTGAAGATAGAAAATCTGAAGCTTAGTTCTAAAGATGGGAATGACAAAAATGAAGTGGATCTGAGATCAGAGAATGAAAAGTTGAAGATTGAGAATGAAGAATTAAGATCTAAAATTGGTAAAGTAACATCTGAATTTGAGAAAGTTAATTTGCAGTATGTAGAACTTGATAAATACAATAAGATTGTGAAAGGTGAATTGACTCAATCCAAACAACAACTTGAAAGGCTATATTCAAATAGTGAGAAGATCGATGAACAAGTATCTTATGGAAAACCATCCTATGATAAGACTAGACTTGGATTTAATATATTCAGAACAAGTGATGAAAGCAAAGAACTAGATCTGAAAGAATCTAAAAGCATAGATGAGAAGAAGTCAGATGAGATCAACAAATCTGAAGACGTACCTAAAGAAGAAGAATCACTAAAGCAAGAAGAATCACCCAAAGGTATGCAAAGAGAATTCAAAGGTAGATGTTTTGGTTGTAATACTATTGGTCATATGAAGAAAGATTGCATAGGTAAACAATTTAAACCTCTTAATGGTTATTGTTATAATTGTCATGGTTTTGGACATAGAGCTATTGAATGTAGAAGACCTAAAGTTATTGAGAATAATTATGGTAGTAGAATGTTTAGGAATACTAACAATGCAGATAAGAGACCTACTGAAGATATGAACAAAAGAAATGGAGTAGTACATTATAGATGCAACAAGGTTGGACATATTGCTAGAAATTGTAGGTCACAAATCAATTAGCAAGGACCGAGATATGGGAACAATGGAATTGTTTGTCAGATATGCAACAAGATTGGACGTACAGCAAGGTGTTGTAGAATGAACAATGGAACTTATCATCCTAAACCTAACCCTAGAAATCATGCAAGAAGAAATGAAGATGCAGGTAACAGACATAAAGGTTGTTGTAGTAATGAAGATGAAGTGAATTTTGTTAAAGGCACAAATCAAGGAGACATATTTAGCATTGAAGGTGATTAGAAAGGTGAAGTATCAAGTGGTAAGAATGAATTTTATGTGACTTATCTTTAAGTACTTAATTTATGTAAATTATAGTAGATTAGGAACATAGAATTAGTATAGAAGTATATTTTTGTTGAATTTAGTTTTGCACAGTTAATGAAAGGTAGTTTATGATGTACTGATGCTATGGTTAAGAGCGCAAAAGAAAATATTGTGTTTTGCAAGATCGCAAGAAGTTTTAAGTTTTGTAGGTTGAAAGAAATAGCTTTTTGGAAAGAAGTGGCAAAAGAATTGAATGTGATGTCAGATCTAAGTAAGTTTCAAGTAATAAAATGTTACAATCAAAGTTATTTGATTATCAAAGAAAATTGAAGTGTTTAGGAGAGCAAAGAATAGAGATTGGAAGCATTTTGCAGTGATTTGGTGAAAGATTTGAGCATTGAATCTATGGAAGCCCTAAAATCATGAATTTGAGGTTACTTAAATGTAAATTGGACACTCAGTGTAGCCAATTTGGAACTTTTGAAGAGAATTTCCACTCAGCAAAAGTCATAATGGAAGAAAGGTAGTCTAAGAAGAGAGTTGACAGCACAATCAAGAAAATACTAAAAGATTCAGGAATATCTGAACAAGAATTCTTAATAGCTAAATAGACAATAGTAGAAATTAGGGATATTGGATAGAAAGAAGTCTTGGTTGTACCACCCTTGTCATCCAATGCAATACAGAAAGAACCTACACAAGTCAAGGTGAAAGTTGAGGAACCTGAAAAGGAGCAAGTAACACCTAGAACTAGCAAGAGAATGAAAGAAATTGCTACTCGACCAAGAAAGAGATTGAAGACTCTAGTTCAACCAATACCAAGAGAATTGTAGAAGTAAAAGATGATGACACTTCAATTAAGAAGAAGACATGGAAACTGAGCATTGAGAGAGTAAATGAAGAAATCATACAAGATGGAAATTTCACTAAAATGAACAAGTACTCTAAACTTTATGATTATTCAGAAAGACTGAATTTGGAGAATTCTATTATGAAGCATATGATTTTCATAGGAAATAAATTTGACTCTATTCAAGGTCAAATACTTGATGAGTTGTATACCAAGCTTGTAAACAGAAATCAGAGAGCAATTGAAGAAGACACTAATATCAGAAAGAATCTTGTGAAGAAGCTTTTTGATGTGAGAGATGAGGAACACTTGAAATAGATTCTGAAGGCCCTAGGCACCCATTTGAGAACCAAAAGGAGAACCATTTTGATTATGGGAGGTAGATATGAAGAAATTAATGCAGAAACAGAGCAGGCTATAATCAAGGTCATGGCAAAAAATGTTGGAGAGCCATCAGTTGCAACAGAGAAAGCAGTTGAAGAGGATATTCCCTCTCCTTCAACTATTAACATTGAAGATGAAACTATGAATGTAGAAGGCACTAAGGTCACCCTGGATACTGATGACAATGTATTCAAGAACTTAGCAAACATTTTTGACAATTCGGCTCTTGATGAACTTGATAGAACTAAAGAAGCAGAGAAGACTCAGCCTATCAGTGAAGAACCTAAGGAGTCTAAGATTCAATCACCTATTTCTACCATAAATGACATTAGTCTTACTCCTGAGACTGGGAAGAAGAAAGAAATTGGATCTTTGTTTGAAGATTTAGGAAAGGAAGTTGATGATGATGATGATTAGTTGGAACTGATCACCTCTTTGAACAAAATCATTGGCAAGAACAAGAAAGTGAAGAATATTGAAGGGAGTTTGGAGGACCTTACTAAGAAGTTAAAAAGTAATGTAACTACACAAATTACAGAGGTAGACCCTTTAGAGAGAGCTAAGAAAGTAATGGGCACTTTTGACAATGAATTTATTAACTTATCTGATATTGCAAAAGTGAAAGCTCAAGCAAGTTATGAAGTTGAAATGCTTTTGAACATTAGTCAGAATATCAGAAATGATATTAGCAGTCTCGATATTTGTATCAAGAACTTGAGGAAGCATTTAGAGATAGGAAAATCTTTGTACATTCAGTGTAAAAAACTAGAAATTTTGATAGCAGAAGAAGAGGAGAAGATCAAGTTGAAGAAAGATGAGATTCAGAATGAATGTAACCTTCTTTCTAGCCCTGATATGAAGATATTAGATGTTGAGAAGAAGATTAGGAAACAATATGATGAAATAAGAATATTGGAAGATGAGAGAAACATAAAACTAAGGAGACTCACTCTTTTGAGAGAAACATCTCTATGAAGTTGAGCATCATTGAAGAGTAGTTAGGAGAATGTCTTATAGCTAAGACATCCTTTCAAAAATTCAAATTTGATAACCTCCAAGCTTGTCAAATAGCGGCTTACAGACTGAGCACATTACTCAATGTGGCAGATTCCATTAAGAAGTCATGGGAAAAGGAGATGGAAGCTATGAAAGCTGATTTTGTAGATTATGTTGCAAGCCTACCAGATTTTCATTAAGTAAATGAAGGTATACTCTTTTTGGATACAATTTTATAATCCTCCCTACCTTATTTTGTCATTGTTGTCAAAGGGGCAGAGATATTAGAGAAAAAAATTGATATATTTTGATAAGGATTAATACTCTTAGGGGGAGCATTGTATTAGAGTATTATATTTTGAGGATTTATAAGGATAGTATACATGTTCTATACTATGGCCACATTTTTGATACAATTTTTGTGACTTTGACTTATACACTTAGCCAATTTTCTCATATGTTGCTACCAATGACAAAGGGGGAGATTGTTGGTAATTGGTTGAAGTGAGTATATAGATGTTGTCATTATGGAAACATATGATCCACATGAAGAGCACAAAGATGTTAGAGAAAGTATAGTAGAGCGCATTGCAAATTTGTCTAAGTATGAGACAGTGTTTTCATAGTGTACCAGGATGCAATTTTTGTTTGTGACATGTTGACTAGAGTAATCTAAGTGCTTGCATACTTGAACATAGGCTCTATGATGACTAATGATGACCCATCTCAGATTGCAAGTTAGTACGACATGTATGGAATTAGTTATGATAGTTTTACCGAAGACAGTGTGAAGCTGACATGATAGGATATGAAGGCATAATTAGTAAAGAGTTAAAGGATTATTTTGTTTATCAAAATAATGACTTAACAATATAAAGGGATGACATCCTAGATTTTTACTCTTGGATAAAGATATATGGAAGCTGACCATGTAAAGTTATTAGCCTTAATAACTTGTATAAATTATAAAGGAAGTTATGTTAGAAAGTGTAATTGTGAAGCAATATAGAGAAATATAATTGTAATGTGATGATGCAAATGTAGAGCAAAAAAAAGACATTGATGTAAGTAGCATAAGGTTATGTACCTAAATCCATTTTTGTAATCAATATATACAGTGTACATTACTTGTTTGGGCAGTGGGCTCATCTGGTAATCATATTTTGTATTGACAACTCCTAATAGGGTTAAGGCTTCTAACAAGGCCTATAGTCCTTTAATCAGGACTGATACACTATATGATTGTAATATACTCCTAACAGGGTCAACATCCTTAACATGATACTTTCGATTAGTTGATCTTTGTGGGTGCCATCCCCACCGGGGTTTTCCCTTGGCCAGGGTTTCCTTGAGAACAAATAATGTGTTATGAGTTCTTTGATGTTATTTCTATGCATGTTATTTAGTTTCTTATGTTATAATTCATGTGTAAAGATAATCTTTTATATCCATAATTGGGAAAAAGTTAAAGTTTGTGGAATACTGATTCACCCCCCCTTCTCAGTATTCCCTATTTATAACATCCTTTTCTTAACTCAGCAAACATATGGAGATCTAGTGAATAGAACCTTTTAGAAATCCATGAACATAACATCTTGACCACAGTGAGATCTAGTGAATTAGAAAATAAATAAATCTCTTAATCTCAGAGAGTTGTGTTTAACTCTTATTCCATCTTGGGATTCAGTGAACACATAATCTCATATTCTCAAAAATAAATGCTTAACCATGGTCAAATTCTGAGATTTAATGAAAAACCCATATCTCCTATTTGTTGAATACTCTCCATATGTTAGGTTAAATTTTGAGATTACATGCTGACTGTAGATCCCAAAAACAATCAGTGGTACTTGCTAAGTCACCCATTTTACTAGACCTTTGCCTTTTTAATTATGACAGTTAGTGAACAGAGGATTCACTTAATCTCCCAGGGTTTAAAACCTTACCCTTTTCATTTCGAGAACACACAACTGAAGGAAACATACCTTTATCCATACTTTGTTTACCAGATCATCGAAATACCTAGTACTTTACTAAATGATTCTAGATTGAGTGAACATATGATTTGCTCAATCGTGAAATGATTTGGATATTTGCCAATTTTTCCTACGATCAAGCGACTGAAGAGAACTTTATCCTTTGCCAAATTACTTTATGAAAGCTGCCAAACTTAGTCAAGAGGAGACCACGAGCCTATTGCTGAATCACTGAATAACATGTTGTAGGGCCCTTTTATCATGAGATTAAAACTTCACCATTGATCCATAAGATGATCAACGGTCCTCGCTAAGTCACAAAATAACAAAGAGCAAGACCACTTAACTCAGTGAATAAAGGATATCTACCATGCCTATTTGCTGATTGTTAATAGAAAACCACTAGGAAATAAGCGAACAGGAGACCACATAGTCACCAAATTGCTAGATGTTAAGACTAACCATGACATAACTAGGAGATTTAGTGACTAAAGAAAAAGATAACAAAGGACTCACCATTGTCACTAGTTCATTGAAAGACTTAAAGACATGAAAAATATTGTGTGATTTAGCGAAGACAAGGAAAAGAAACTACCACTTGCCAATTGGAAGACTTAAGTGACCAAAAAGTAACACACAAATAGAAGAGACTAGGGCACACTCAATACTAGCTAATGAATTGATCATTTTAAGGAAAAAATACATAAGGCAAGGGTTTATCAACACAAATATGATAGATTTTAAGGAATTCTGAAACCTTAAACTAGACAAGGACATAAGGAAAGGAAATGGACAAGGACCTAGAGAACAAAACCTCAAAAACCCTAAAATATATCCAATAGGATCACCATATCACCGTATTGTCCATGGTTTCCCTTGCTTGTCCTAACCCATTATGTACTCCTTTTTCATACTCTAGGTGTTTAAAAAAATATTGTGCATTTTTACCTAATTTTTTTTGTGCATGATGAACACATGTTAATTTTTTATTGGTTTGAAGTAATAAAATAGTGTTGCAAGGATCATTGGCCCATGTGTATTTCTAAAGTATGAAAGTGGAGCTAAGGTTATTGATGACTATCTATAATAATACTATGTGATCCATTTTATTTCATGAATTGATCTTATAGTTTAAGACTTAGATTATATGTATTATAGATTCCACACTCTCATTTTTTTTGGTCCCAAGTGTTTCTATCTATAATTATGTAATAAGTAACATGATATAACTTTATCCATATCAACATTTGTATTATTTTTGCTTAGTTAAAATTTTGTAATTTTTGTAGTATATTAGTTAAAATTTTTGGTGATGAAGTGTACAAAAAGTATGTTTAGAATGATACATTTGATAACTCTATTTTATAAAGCCACTTTATTGATTGTACAAAAGAATATAATGCACTATTAAAATATTTTATTGTAAATCTATTAAGAGATTTGGGATATTTCTAGAAGGATAGCTGAAGAACAAAAAGTAGGAAGGATTCGATGAATCTGACCTAACCCTAAGATCTACGAAGGATATTAATTGGAAAAAGATGTATTGACCTAATTGAGGAAGTATTAAGGAAACCGAAGCTTGAGGTTAACAAAAAAAAGGATAAAGGATGCTGGAAGTATTGTTGATGTTATTGATTGTATAAGAAAAGAAGTCAAAAGGAAAAGTGTTGTGATTGCTTGAAGAGAGTTCCAAGTAGATCAGTGATGGTAATGGTAAATGTTCATAGTTAGTAAGCCAGCATATGGGAACAAAATTGGATCTGATTTTGTAAAGTGAGTTATATATTTTCAGATCAATACTACTGCTACTTTCCATTTCCCTAACAAGGACTATTGTAAAAGACTCCTAATAGGGTCTAACCCTTGACAAGGTCTACTGTACTTATTACATTGTAAAGAAACTCCTAATAGGGTTAAGGATCTTCTAACAAGAATCACAAAACACTAGTACATAATATTAGTGGGTGTCAATTCCCACTAGGGTTTTTACCTATTTAGGTTTCCCCGTAATGACATTGGTGTTATGTGTTGATTTCATGTTTCATATTTATGTGGATGTTCATTTTAGTACTTAAGTATTTAATTTTAGTTTAAAGATTAAGCGAAAAGATAAAATAAAGTGAAAACTAATTCACCACCCCCCTCACCCTAGTGTTCCCATTCCTAAAAATTGGTATCAAAGCTCTAGTCCTTAGCAAAGAAGTTTAACCACTTGAGGAGATCATGGATAGAGAAGAAATGAAACATCTGAAAAGAAATCTAGAAGTTGGTCTTGAAGACCTTGATAAATTTGAAAAAGAAAATGAAGAACTAAAAGAAAAACTCAGTGATGCTCAATTAGTTATCAAAAGGCTAAGAAAGGATTTGAAATAATGTTCTACCAGTGATCTAGGGATAATGGTCATGAAGATGAATGAAGAAAATGCATCCTTAAAGGAATATCTTGAAGAATTTGATGATAAGTTGATTCACAATCACAAAGTCTATGAAGAATGGGCCAAAGAGAACCTTCAACTCAATGAAGAATTAAGGCAAGCAAACATGGAAATCTTGGAGCTAAGAAACAACAAAGAAAGCTTGAAATCTGAATTAAAAAAATGAAAGAATCACATTGACAAATTACACACCGGTTCTGATTTAATTGAATCTTAGTTGTATCCAAGAAGAGCTAAAGGAGACACTAGTTGCATTGGATAAAATGAAGCACACAATTAGATTGACAACATGCAAGCAAGATTGAAAGCACCAAAAGGCACCTCAGATGCTAAGGAGACTAGAAGTTAGACTAAGGATCATATTAAACTACCCAAGAATGAGCACAAGGTAGTAAACCGTACTTGTTATGTATGTAACAAGCATGGACACATAGCGAGGAATTGTATAGAGGTAAGACCTTTTAATGGTTATTGTTATTCATGCAATAAATTTTGTCATAGAGCTATGAATTGCAAGACAAGTCAGAAGAACAAGGCTCTGTATAATCAAAGAAATCAGAATTAGTCAAATGTAAGAGGTTCTTAGAATGTTATATGTCATATATGTAACTATAAAGGTCACTCAGCTAGACAATGTAAAATGGTAACTCATGTCAATGCACCAAGGAATATAAGGCCTCCAGTCACTTTTCACTCTTGTAACAAGGATGGACACATCTCAAAGTTTTGTAGATCAAGGATGCAAAGTCAGGAAATCCCTAAAAAGCTTGAAGAACTAGTATTGGATCATGAAGGAGAAGTCAATTTTTTGAAGGCTTTAGTGGATGCGAGATTGATTTGGTCAGAAGAAAAGAAGGACAAGGTTGATGAGTATGTATTGGATGCATCCATAGTAGATGCACCCTCTACATCTAGATGAATGGCCCTTACGGTCATAGGGGGAGCTAATTTAGTTCTAGGCCCCTACGCGGCTAGTATACTCACTCACAAAGTATACACCTTTGGACTTAATCTTTTGGAGACTAGAGGAACCTTCTTACAAGAGCACACTAGTTGATTGATTGAAAAATGAAAGTTTGAAACTTCCAAGTGATAGCCTTGTTTATGTAACAAGCATTAATGTCAGAATATCTACTTTAAAGTAAATAGAAGTTAGAAGATCTCTCATTGAATTTGAATTGAGAGCGATTAGAGAGCATATGAGCCCTAGAAATTGATTGAGAAGGATTGTAGTTTTATTCATTAAGTGACTTGGTGTGCATTTGATCAGTTATAGAAACCCTAGTTCATTGTGCAGATTTAGAATCTCTTAAAAACCTTTGAGAAAGAATTATACAAGTGATGACTACTCCTATAGTATTGATGTTGCAGAGAAGAAAAGACTTGTATTTAAGAGACACCTATTCCAATCCACCTTAGATGACCTATATGGGACATTCTCCCACATGCCTATGGGTGTTATGCATGTTGAGGAAATTAGGGCATACATTTACGATAAGAAAGAACTAGTAGGATTGGACATATTAAGGGTGCACATGAAAAATATGTTAAAACCAGACAAAATCTTCATGGATGAGTATGTACAGTGGAATAATTACCCTATAGTGGAGTATGCTATGACATATGAATTATATGAATCTTAATGGATCAAGATTCTATTGAGAAGAATTCATGATGACCTATTTTGGATAAGTGAAGTACCTATTAGAACTACTGGTGACCTAATTCATGAGATGACAGGCCTTTCCAAGATAGGTGTCATTCTTCCAGCATGAAAAGATGTAAGTAATCTTGTTGAGAAAACCTACAAGTCAAGAAGTGATAGGCATGGAATGACCATAGAGCATATTGAGAAAGATGACATCAAATTGATGTCCATGATACTAGGTTACAGGTTCCAACAAACAAGCAGGGTGAGCAGTGTGTCTGCGGTGATAATTATTGTAACTATCATACTTGTGAAGTAAAATAGAGATTTTAACCTATGTGAGATCCTACGTGCATAGTTAATTGATATGATTAAGGAAATCAAGCATGACAAGACTAAGATATTCAGATTTGGGTCTTTAATCATATATATGTACTTATATATTGTTGGAAAAGTATCTGATTTATATCTAGACAAATCCATTCCCATAATGCTATAGATATCTCTCAAGGTATGTACTGAGAGAATTTTGAAGGAGTACATGACAATGGAGTTGAAAACATTTAGGGCTAAGATGCAGATGAGATTCAAAATTACAGAGAAGATAGTTGAAAAGTATAAGGATACTATTTGTTTTATGGTTGAGACTAACAAAACTTGCATGAAGGCTATTGAACTAAGAACAAAGTGGATCCATCCACTTGGATATGAATTGGAAGAACCTATTATAGAGGCTTATGCTCAAGTTCTATTTTACGCACCTAAAGACCCTAATGAGCCAAGATGTGGAACCTATGAGGAGAAAACAAAAGAAGTTTATGTATTATTAAATAGTACAGTAACAAAAAGGAAGATTGCTAAGGTTACCTAAGAGATCTTGAGAATTCATAGAGTGTCTCAAGTAGACCTAGACAAATCAAGGGAACAAAAGATTGCTTTGGAAATTGAGAATGCAACAATAATAAAGACTGAATCAAAAGATCCTAAGCTAAAGAAGGTGAAGATAGAAAAGTATGATATTCAAAAGGGTAAAACTAATGTTACTCCTTCTACATCCAAGGAAACCATTGACCTTACTACTCCTCCTAAGTATAAGGCAATGCCTAAGAGGAAGAAAGAAATCAAAATTGATCATCTATCCTCAAGAGTAACAAGGAACAAAAGGAACACTCAAACACCTCCTAAAGTAAGTTTCAAACCTATTCTGAGTGTGTTAAGCACAAGAATCATTGATGAAGGCAGAATTGATCAAGTAGGAATGTTTTATAAGAAATATAGTGAGATAGACAAATCAGAGATACATGGAATGATAGTCAAACAAATGTTGAATTTTAAGAAGATAGTCTTAGAACTTCAAACTATGATCCTTGATAATGTGTGGAACATCCTAGAGTTCCAAAAGAGATAGACCATTGAAGAATATTTAAGGATAAGAGAAAAGATTCTAGATGAAACCCTTCCTATGTGGTGTCTATAAGAGAAATCCTTGTTGTTAGAATTGGTGAAGTCACATCTTAGAACTAAGTCAAGGAACCTTTACACAATGGACAAAAACTATGAATTAGTTGCAAAGAAAACTAAGAAAGCCTTTGAGAAGGTCTTTATGAATAGGCACATGTATCCATCTACTACGCCTACAACACAAGTACCTATTATGGTTTCCAAAGAGTAAGAGACCATCAATATACAATCTACAAGTGCACATGATTGAGTGCATGTAGTTGATACATCCACTAAGGAAGAGAAGGCTGCACCCATGATAGAGACATCTAAGGATGATTCAATCTTCATTGACAATGTAAAAGTTACTATAGCGGCTACAGATATGGATCTATAAAAGTTTGAAGAGGCATTTGTAAGAAATCAAGAGGCTGAAAATTTATGCAATAATAGTCCTCCCAATCAACAAGAAGAAGTATTGATTAAGGATATAACAAATGAAAAAGAAGAAGAAAAGAAAGAAGGAAAGATAGAAGAAAAAGAAAAAGAAGGTGAAAAATAAAAAGGAGAAGAAGAGGTAAAAGGAGATGAACCATTAGTTGAAATAATCAAGGTAAAACAAAAATTAATGGATAGCACTCCCATCACTCCCTCAACAGAACTTTTATCAAGTTTGACACCTAACACAACCAGTTTTGATTCATGGGGAGAAGAAGACCTGATAAAGTTTGGTGTCTTAGCTATGGAGAAAGCCAAGGAGAAATAGGTGGTGAGGAATCCCATCCTTGTATAATTAGTAAACATCCTAAATAAATTATTACTAGAAGAAAAGAAAGTGTCCAAGGTACACTCTGTTGATGATGTGAGTAAAGTTATTTCAGAGTTGAAGAGTAATTTCTCTAGCCTAGAAGAATCTACATCCCTAGTTGCAGAGGAGAAATAATTGAAGAAGAGGCTAAATGAATTTGTTAGAAACTATGCACTTGACCTAAGTTCACTATATATTGTTCAAGCATCCTTAAAGGAGTTTGTAGAAAAGGGAATATAAATTATTTCTGATTGTATGAATGAAGACAAGCTGATTAGTGATATTTACAAGAAGATTCAAGAGGCTGAAGCTATGATAGAAAACATAAGGAAATTAGTGGAAGATGCATTAGTTGATGTGAACATGTGAAATAATGTCTACCAAGGACAGATAGATAAGATTGAGAAGGCACAAAAAGAGATGTCCAAGATAAGGGGTAGAGAGACATAGTTAAGGAATGCTCTTGCACCCTCATTAGACATACTTAATTAGAATATCAAGGAGATCGATGCCACTATGGTGACATATGATCAAGGTCCTAGCACAAATTATGAGAATATGGAGAAGCTATATTATGTATTATGTGCCCATCTACAAATTGTAAATTCACTGATCACATTTTGGAAGAAGGAGATCCAAAACTTGCAGATAGCATACCCGAATGTTCTATCACAATAAGTAGTTGTATATAAAGCTTTTGAAGAACATTTGTCATTAATGTCAAAGGGGGAGTATGTATAGGATATGGTTATAGATATGTATAAGGAGATATAAGATAGAAAGTTATGTATAAAGGAGATATAAGATAAAGGTTTTTGTATTAAGGAACAACTAGCAACTTGACCATATTCCTTTGTTGCCATTAATGACAAAGGGGGAGATTGTTGGAAAGTTGGCTATACTAGTGTATATGACATAGTATAGTGTTTTCATTATGGTAACAAAGTCATATAATAGTTTGGAGTCAGTGCACTTGATGAGGAGATCATAAATCGGCTAAGTGTTGAAGATTGTACAGTGTACAGAGTACCTAAAGCTCAAAGCATCAATGCACATGTGTATGACTGAGTTATGGTGTGCACCATAGGAGATAAGTTGGTAAGACTATATTCATTCTTAGTCTATGAGTGCATGATCAGATATGCATGTATGCCAAACTTATAGATAGTTGACATTACATAGCCAGTGTGTGCCAGAGAAGAACAAAGTAAGTAGCCTATTGTTACCATTTTCATTTGTGATTATATTCTAATGTTGTAAAGGCTATGTGCCTATTGTATTTAGGTTTTTGACATGTAAATATGTTTTTTTGTAAACACACTTGAGCTAATTTGATCGGAAGCACTATAGGTAATAGGTTTAAGGGCCGACCTAGTTATTTGTTTTGTATACGCATATAAATATGAGATGCACCAATTGTAATTAGTATGAAAGTGGTAATAGAGTTGAGATAAGTAGAGAAGAAGTGTGCAAAGAGTCTATAAGATGTATTAGATATTTTAAAGAGGTCAAAGTATCAACACATCAAAGGAATTGATCAGACAAGTAGTGTCACATTGACAAGTCATCCAACATATATAGTGTGTATCTGAGATCAGAAGGTTGTAGCCTTCACCACTTAAGTAGTGAGTTCTAGGATAGTGTTTCCACTCCCCTAATAGGGACTATTGTAAAATAATCCTAACAGGGTCTAACCCTTGACAAGGTCTACTGTACTTATTACATTGTAAAGAAAATCCTAATAGGGTTAAGGATCTTCTAGCAAGGATCACAAAACACTAGTACATAATATTAGTGGGTGTCAATTCTCACTGAGATTTTTACCTATTTGGGTTTCCCCATAACCATATTGGTGTTATGTGTTGATTTCATGTTTAATATTTGTGGATGTTCATTTCAGTACTTAAATTTAAGTTTAGTTTAAAGATTAAGTGAAAAGATAAAATACAATGAACACTGATTCACCCCCCCCCCTCTTAGTGTTCCCATTCCTAACATATGTTTAATATTATTTTATGTTTTATATTATTTTCTCAAATGTATTTAAAGATTGTTGCTATATTGGAGTAAGTAATAGACTATATTTTTTGGTTCATCTCCAGCTTCTAGTTTGGGTCCTAGTTTTATTATAATATATTTTTGAAACTAAGTTATTGGATTCATTGAATTAGTTCATCCTAATTTATTGTTCTTCTTTTCTTTAATATATTTATATAAAATATTAAACTATTATATAGTGATGAGAAGGATGGAAAATATTACATTGAGGAAGTAGATGTGTGTGGTTTAAGTTCATAAGCCAAATTAGTGAATGATTCCAATGACCTTCCAAGTAAACCTATATTATAAGGATTATATTGGGTTCTACGAGGTAAAGGTGTATTTTATTGTAACCCATATTCTCATGAATCCTAAATAGAGATAGTGAGTCTCCTTAATAGGTGATTTCTATATCTTACTCTAAGGTAGTGATTCTTTATGATAAGTAATTGGTATCTCCTTATAATATACTAAATTTTGGATTCAAGTTTAGGCGTGATTCTCATTGTAATAATTTCCATATATTGTTAGATATAACTCACAATTTGTTTTACCTCAATATACATTTTATTGATAAACCAAGTGTTCTTTGGTGCAATAGTGTTGTTTTCTTCATCTTTCATTATTCATTACTAATGTTTCATGGTTTAGAACTAAAGAAAATAGTTTAATTTTCGTAATGAATTATTTATAACCCCTTTTCTTGATGTAGAGGAAAGGGTTAAAGCACAAACCTTTCACATCACACAAATTATCTCCTCATAATGTTATTACAAAACATATTTATTTGGAACTTCAAGGCCATCCACACAACATCAAACAATATCAAAACAAATTAATCATCGGTATGAATACTTATCATAATGTTTCACTAAAAAATTCAATCTCCCAACATCCCTCTAACATTACAAACTCTCTAAAAGACAAACTTTCCCTCATGAACTAACGTATTGGCTAGTAGTCCTCACAACCAACCCTTTTGAAATTAAATCTCTGCAAACTTCTCAAACCCATAAAAAACTAATCTTTCTATAAGCTAATTGGAATCTTAAAAAAATACATCAATTTTGTATGCACTTTTTTGGTGACCATTTAATCAAATTTTGACTCATTGTGTATACAACATGGCTATTAAGCCTCTTTAAGTTCATTGGTATTGGCATTCTTGACATTCATAATAAAAAATTCTTCAATTGTCTTTAGATCTTCAATACCAATCTTGAATGGCTCTTGGATTAGGAAGAGGCTTGAATGGAAATGGATGAATCTTGACGAAGAGGGCTCCATAGAGCTTGAATCCTTCAATGGATACAAATGGATCTCCTTGACAAAATGATTGAATGCTTGAAGGCTTGAATACTTGAAGATGGATGCTTGGAGGCTTGAATGCTTTCTTTCTCATGCATAATTGATTCCAAAACTTGATGGAGAGATCTTGCTTTTGATAATGGATGGAGAAAATGAGAGAGGAAAGCTTTCTTTTATAGAGATCAAGGGCACAAACTCCTAGAGAGGCTGACATATGATAAATAAATTCCCATTGGGCACATACCCCTAAAAACAAACCTAGATTAAATGAAATTTAAGAGTTTACCACTTTGGAGACCAAAACAGCCAACCTAGAAGCGAAAAAACAATTCTTTCTGAAACCCAAAATCTAAAATTCATGGATCCTCTAAATTTGGACCTTGGGTCAAGGTTGAGGTTGACTTTGACCTAGGTTAGGGTCAAGGTCAACCTTAACCTAGGTCAAGGTTGAGGTTGACCTTGAGCTAAAAGTTTGACCTTGACCGTGAGGTCACAAATATTAGGATCTTAGTCCAAAATGCTAGATAAATATGGGAAGAAAGTGGAAATGGGGGTAGAATCAGAGGAAAAATCCAAATCCAAGTCAAGGACCAATTCAAGGTGCTTGGCATGACCCCAAACCACCTACTCAAAGGGATAAACTAGTCCTAAATGGAAGTTCTTCCATTTTCTTACGATACATTTATCCCCCACTTTAGGAAGAGTATGGACTCAACACAAACTCTTGGTAAAGGAGATCACAAAAAAAAAGACAATCTTATTGAAATCAAAGGGACAAAGAAATCCTCAATTCCCCAAGGACTCAAGTCTTCATCAACTCCAAGATTACCAAAAGAGAGACATGATAATAAAAGAGAGAGAAAAGGAGAGAGAGGAGTGGCTAGCTCACCCAGTAAAATGTGTGTATCTCCCTATGAACCACAAAAAGGATAGGGTGGGCCACTAAGAAAATACTTGATAGTCACCCCACAAATTTGTGCACATTCTAGCAGCTTTCTACATGTATGTAGTGCATCTTTTGATGGCTTTTATGAAGTACTCATGGATCCATATCCTTGTATTGCCATAGAATACATCTATAAAATATGTATCTCTTCAAGAATTAGCAACTTATGTGCATTACCTTTAGAGGATTTAGCATATTTGAAACTGGAAATGCGTGTCTATTTACAATTTAGAAAATTATGTGTGTTACCTTCTGAGATTTAGCATGTTGCAAAATAAAAGGTTAGAACAAAAATGCATAATATAGAATGAGGGATGCTGTATATATGACCCCCTCCTTAAGATGGAAAAAAACATACTATTTTGATATGTTAAGGAAAGAAAAGAACAAAGATCAATCCTTCTTCAACATCAAGACAATATCCACAAACAACACCTAGTCCAAGAGAAGAAGTCATAGCTCCTATGAGGCCTTAAAAGAGATGAATGTAAAGATATATTTGTTAGGAATGGGAAAACTGAGATGGGGGGGGGGGTGAATAAGTGTTCATTGTATTTTAGCTTTTCATTTTAATCTTTATGCTTAACTTAAATACTTAAGTACCAAATTAAACATTCACATAAACATGAAACATAAGATCAAAAAATGACACAAATATGGTTATGGGGAAACCCAAATAGGTAAAAACTCCAGTGGGAATTGACGCCCACTAATATTCTGCACTAGTATTTTGTGATCCTTTCTAGAAGATCCTTTACACTGTTAGGAGTAGCTTTACAATGCTTTTAGTATAGCAGACCTTGTTAAGGGTTAGACCCTGTTAGGAGTCCTTTACAATGATCCTTGTTAGGGGAGTGGACTCACTATCCTAGAGCTCACCACTCAAATGATGAAGACTACAATCTTCTGTTATCAGATACACACTATATCTTTTGGGTGAACTACTTGTCAAATCAGTTCCTTTAGTGCGCTCATGATTTGAATTATAGAAAAGATCTAATACATCATATGTTGACTTTTCATACATTTACTCTGCTTATCATATGTCTATTACAACTTCCATGCTAATTATAATGGGTGCATCTTATATTTATATGCTCATACAAAGATGACAATTAGGTCTGCCATATAACTAATTACAAACAACACTTCCAAATGAATTGGCTTAAGCATCCTTACAATTATACATGTACATATGTCAAAAACCTAAATACAATGGGTGCATAGCCTCTACAACATTAATTTATAATCGCAAACCAAAATAGTCACTGTTGGCTCCATGCTTTGTTCACTACTGGCACACACTGGCTTTGCAACTTCAACTGACTATAACTATCACATCTTTGCATATCTACTTATGCACTCTTAGACTAAGGATAAGTATGTTTTAAAAACCTTAAATTCTAGGGTGCATACCTTAATTCATCTATACACATGTGTGTTGATGCTCTGAGTCTCTAGTACTCTGTGAGCTATCTAGTCTTTAACACTTAACATAATTCTAATCTTTTCACTAAGTGCGCTGACTCCAAACTGCTATATGACTTTTTTTCCATAATGAAAACACTATATCTAGTAATATACTTTAGTATAGACAACTTGCCAACAATATCCCCCTTCTTCATTTATGGCAACAAAGGAATATGGCCAAGTTGGTAACTGTCTCTTAACACAAAATATTTTTGTCTTCTATACATTTTTATACATAGTATTATATCTCCCTATATATTTTATATACTCCATATTCTATACAACTCACCCTTTGACATTAATGAAAAATGTGTATCAAAAAACTTTATCTACATACACTTACTAAGGGAAAACATCTAGATATGCAATCTTGAGTTTCTAGATCTCCTTCCTCCAAAAGGTTATCAGTGAATTGACTATCTATAGATGGGTGCATAATGCATATTGAAGCTTCTCCATCTTCTCCAATTCTATGCTTGGACCTTGATCATAGGTTATCATGGTCACATCAATCTCCTTTATGTTTTGACTAAGAATGCCTAGTGAGGGCACAAGAGCATTCCTTAATTGAGTCTGTCTAGACCTTATCTTCTCCATTTCTTTCTCTACCTTCTTGATTATGTCTAACTGACCTTGATAGACATTGTTACACATGTTCACATTAGTGGATGTTTCTAGCACTAAATTATTCACCGTCTTAATCATAGCCTCTACATAATTGATCTTCTTAAGATGGGCATCTGTGAGCTTATCCTGATCCATGGATTCTATAATGACTTTCCTTCCTTGATCAACAAATTCTTTCAAGGATGCCTGACCAGACTTAAGTGAACTTAAGTCAAGTGCAAAGTTTCTCATTAGCTCATTGAGTCTCTTCTTTAGATACTTCTCTTCTGCTATTGTGGCTGTAGATTCCTCTAGGCTAGAAAAATTGACTTTCAACTATGAGATGACCGAGCTCACATCACCAACTAAATTTACTTTTACCACTTTCTTATCCACTGGCAGCAAATTGTTCAAAATATTTACTGATTCCACCAAGAGAGGATTTTTGATAATTTGATTCTCCTTTTCCTTCTCCATAGCTAGGACGCTAAACTTAATCAAGTCTTCTTCCTTCCAAGAGTCAAACTGCTTGTGCCAAGTGTCAAACTTGACAACAATGTTGAGGAGGGAGTGATAGGAGTGCTATCCATCATTTCTTGTTTCTCCTTGACTAATCCAGCTAAAGTATCTTCATCTTTCCTTTCTACCTCTTCCTCTTCTTTCTTATCAGATATATCTTCTATGATTACTTCTTGCTAAGTGGGAGGTGTATTGCTGCATAGGATTTCAGCTTCTTCAATACTGACAAATGTTTCCTCAAACTTGTCCAATTATGTGTCAGTGGCCACCATGGCTATCTCCACATTATCAATGAGTAATGTGCTATTGTTGAGTGACCCTGACATGGGCACAGACTTATCTACCTATGTTTGAGTTTCTGTTATGGGTGCTAAGTCCTGAGGACCTATCATTGGTACATTAGAGGTATCTATTGCTTTGTCTTTCTTATTTGATGCATAAATGATGGGCGCAGTTGGTAGTATTATCTGTTGTTCTAATAACACCTTTTGAAGGGCCTTCTCTATTTCTTTCATTATCAACTCATCATCTTTGTTCATGATGTGAAGAGTTCTCATCTTTTTCCTTAGGTGTGGCTTCACCAAATTCAATATCAGTGCCTCTTCTTCTTTAGAACATACTAGCAGAATATTTTGTAATACTTTTTCTATGATCCTTAGATCCTCTTCATTTGCTTGTTTCTTTTGGTATTCTAAAATATCCAAAACTTTATCTCGAATAGAGGTATTTACTTCAAGGACTATTTTCTTGAACTTGATCATGTGTTTGATAATCATACCATATATTTCTGACTTATCAATTTCATTGTATGATTCAGAATGGTTCCCTACTTGATCAATTCTACCCTCATCAATAATTCTTGCACTCAAAGCTTTAAGGCTAGGTCTGAATCCTATCTTAGGAGGTGCTTGAATGTTTCTCCTAATTCTTGTAGCTCGCAAGGATGGATGACTAGTTCTTACTTCTTTCTTCCTTCTGATCATTGCTTCATACTTTGGAGGAGCAATAGAATCACTAGATTCTTTGGTCGCAAAAGGAATGTCATCATCTTTGTCAATTTTAATCTTCTTCATCTTGGGATCTTCCTATTCTTCTTTTGTTGTTGTTCTCTTCAACTCTAAGGAAATCTTCTCTTCCCTTTCCTTTTCAAGGCCTTCTTGTGATACGCAATGTATTCTTAAGGTTTCAGAAGTGACCTTTGCAACTTTTCTTTTTGTTGCAGCACTGTTTAGCTTAGAATCAACATCTCTAGTCTTTTACTCATAAGTTCTCCACCTAGGTTCATTAGGATCTTTAGGGGTTGATAGCAATACTTATGCATAAGCTTCAAGAACATGTTCCTCAACCTCATACCCAAGTGGATGGATCCACTTAGTTCTAGGCTCAATGGCTTCCATACATGTAGTATCAATCTCCACCATGAAGCATATTGTATCTTTATACTTCTCCACAATACTCTCAGGAATCCTATACCTCATCTGCATCTTGGCTCTAAAGGTCTTCAATTCCAATGTGATATAGTTTCTTAGTGTGCTTTCTGTGGATGCCTTGTTTGATATATGTGGCATGGTTAAAATGGACTTGTCTAGATACAAGTCTGACACTTTCTCAACTATATGAAGGTACATATAGATGATTAGGGACCCAAACTTGAATATCTTTGTCTTTTCATGTTTGATAGAATTGATGTTATCTATCAACTATGCGCACAAGATCTCACACAAGTTTAACTCTTCATCATCCTTTACAATTCGGATGGCTACTAGAATAGTGCCCATATATACACTATTCACCTTGCTGGTGTGATGAAATCTATAACTAAGTATCATTGACATCAATTTGATGTTTGCTTGGTCAATCAGCTCAATAGTCATGCTGCACTTATCGCTCCTTGACTTAGACACTTGCTCCACCATTTTCCTAACATCTTTACCCATAGGAAGGAGCGCACCTATCCTAGAAAGGCCTATCATCTCATGAATTAGATCACTTGTGATTTTTTCTAGTATATCTCCAATCCAAAACAAATCATCACAGATTCTGCTCAATAAGATTTTTATCCACTTAGTCTCATAGAACTCATATGTCGTAGCATACTCAATAATAGGGTGATCATTCCATCTGGTGTATTCATCCATGAAAGTTTTGTCTAGTTTCAACATTGTATCCATGTGCACCCTTAACCTATCTAGTCTAATAGGTTCCTTCTTATAGTAGATGTAAGCGCTTATGTCTTCTACATGCATGATGCCCATAAACGTGCAGGAGAAAGCTCCCTCTAAATCATCTAGGGTTGTTTTAAATGGGTGCCTCTTGAAAACATATATTTTCTTCTTACCAACATCATAAACAATAGGAGTGGCCATGACTTACTTGGTAATTGCTTTATAATTGAAATTTGGGATGATTTGATGACTTTTGAACTAGCGCAATGAACTAGGGTTTCTATAACTGATCAATTGCACTACAAATACTAATAGCTCAATGTCCAAGACTCAACAACTTCCAACACTCAATCTACTCTTCAATTTCTCTGAATTTGAATGCAATGAGTGAACAAACAATCTTCTATATACTTAAAGTGAGAAATTCACCATTAATGTAGGTTGCGTAAATAGGTTGTCCTTTCAAAATTTCAAACTCAAGCTTCACTAACAATCAACATGTGAGCTCTTTCACAAAGGTTTGAATACACTTTAAAAGCTTAATTCCAAAGGTGCATACTCTGAGGATGAGTATACCAGCCATGCAGGGGTCTAGAGCTAAATTAGCTCCCCCTATGACCCTGAGGGCTATTCATGAAGATGTAGAGGGTGCGTCCACTAGGGATGCATCCAATACATTCTCATTAGTCTTATCCTTCTTCTTTTCTAAGAAAATCAAGCTCTCATATTTTGAGGCTTTCAAAAAATTCACTTCTCCTTTAGGATCCAAAACTAGTTCTTCGGTCTTTTTAGGGCTTTCCATACATTCCGTCCTTGATCTATAAAACTTTGAGATATGTCCATCCTTGTTATAGGAGTGATAAATGACTGGAGGTCTATTATTCTTCAATGCATTGACATGAGTCACCATTTTGCATTTTTTTGTTGAGTAGCCTTTATAATTACATATCTAACATGTAATAGTTTGAGAACTTCTTACATTAGTCTGATTCTAATTTCTTTGATCATGCTAAATCTTGTTCTTCTTACTAGTTTTGCAATTTACTACTCTATGACCAAATCTATTGCATCAATAACAATAACCATTGAAAGGTCTTACCTCTATATAGTTCCTTGCAATATTTCCAGGCTTGTTACATGCAAAATAGGTGCATTCTCCAGGCTTGTGCTCATTCTTAGGAGGTTCACCATTGTCTTTGGTTTGATCTTCAATCTTCTTAGTATTGGTAGTGTCCTTACTTTCTCACATATTGTCAATCTCATTTTGTGCTTCATTGTATCCAATACAACTAGTGTCTCCTTTGGCTCTTCTTGCATATAGTTGAGATTCTATCAGATAAGAACTAGTGTGCAATTTTTCAATATGATTCTTTGCTTCTTTCATTTCAGATTCTAAGCTTTCCATTATATTCCTTATCTCCAAGATTTCCAAGTTAGCTTCCTTTAGTTCTTAATTGAGTTGAAGGTTCTCCTTGACTTGCTCATTATAGACATCTTGATTGTTCATTAGTTTGTCATCAAACTCTTCAAGCTAACTTAATAAGGATGCATTTTCTTCATTCAAATTTTTCATTTTTTCTTCAAGATCATTGTTAGACCATCCTTTCAAATCCTTTCTTAGTGATTTGATAACTAATTGAGCATCACTAAATTTTTCTTTTAGTTCTTCAATTTCTCTTTCTAAACTGTCTAGGTCTTCAAGAGCTACTTCAAGATTTTTCTTCAAATGTTTCATATCTACTTTGTCCATGATCTCCTCAAGAGGTTAAAATTCTATGTTGAGGACCAGAGCTTTGATACCAACTATTAGGAATGGGAACACTGAGAGGGTGGGGGGGGGCATGAATCAGTGTTCACTGTATTTTAGCTTTTCGATTTAATCTTTATGCTAAACTTAAATGCTTAAGTATTGAATTAAACATTCACATAAACATAAAACTTAAGATCAACACATGACACCAATATTGTTATGGGGAAACCCAAATAGGTAAAAACCATAGTGGGAATTGACACCCACTAATATTCTACACTAGTGTTTTGTGATCCTTGCTAGAAGTTCCTTTACCTTGTTAGGAGTAGCTTTATAATGCTTTTAGTATAGTAGACCTTTTTAAGGCTCAGACCCTGTTAGGAGTCTTTTACAATGATCCTTGTTAAGGGAGTGGACTCACTATCCTAGAGCTCACTCCTCAAATGATGAAGGTTACAACCTTCTGTTATCAGATACACACTATATTTGTTGGGTGAACTGTCACTGTGACACTGCTTGTCAGATCAATTCCTTTGGTGCACTCATGCTTTGACTGCTAGCAAAGCTCTAATACATCATATGCTAACTTCCCATACCTCTTCTCTACTTATCATAACTCTATTACAAATTCCATGCTAATTACAATGGGCACATCTTATATTTATACGCTCATACAAACAAAACAATTAGGTCAACCCTATAACTAATTACAAACAATGCTTCCAAATGAATTGTCTTAAGCATGCTTACAATTATACATGTACATATGTTAGTAACCTAAATAAAATGGGTGCATAGCCTCTAAAACACTAATTTATAATCACAAACCAAAATAGTCACTGTTATCTCCATGCTCTGTTCGTTGCTGGCACACACTAGCTGTGCAACTTCAACTAACTGTAACTATCACATCTTTTTATATCTATTTATGCACTCTTAGACTAAGAATAAGTTTAGTCTAACAACCTTAACTTATAGGGTGCATACCTTAATTCATCCGTACACATGTGCCCTGATGCTCTAAGTCTCTTGTACTCTATAAACTATCTAGTCTTCAACACTTAACAAAATTCCAATCTTTTCACTAAGTGTGCTGACTCCAAACTGCTATATGACTTTGCTACCATAATGACAACACTATATCAAGTCATATACTTCATTATATACAACTTTGTAACAATATCATGCAAGAAGTGAAAAAGTAACACTTGTGAGGGATAGCACACTATTCAACTTTGAAGTTGAAAGATTTATCAACCATGAAAATCCAATTTCAAACAATGAAATAGGTTATGATCAAGTACATAGATCCTCATTGCAAAAAAAAAATTTCATTTATGATTGGATATCACATAATAGATAGATAGTTCTTAACCAAGGGAAAAGTGGATCCCAGAAAGACATAAAAGAAGGAGATGACATCCTTGCCCCCCAAACATGGGAACAAAGATGGAAGGGGAACTATTATATATCTCACAATACTATACAAGACAATGAGCCCAAAGGATTAGGTTAAGATTTTTTACATAATGTGGAGCTCCATAATAGGAACATAAATGTTCTTTAGAGAAAACAAGATTGAAATACAACTCATTTCCACATGATATATAAGTAACCTTACTAGCATTGAGATGCCTAATCTTATAATGTAAATCTTGACATTCATTAGTAGAGTGATCATGAAATCTATGATACAAATAAAAAGGAAGAGTCTTCAAATGTGGAGTACATTTATTTTTGTGTTTAGGTCTAGTAATCATCTTAGCATGAAGGAGTTTAGGCAAAAGAACTTTTTGGTAAAATTCCTTCATAGGTTCATCATGTTTTGAAGTGATATTTGAGATGTTCTTAACATTGATTTTTTGTTGAGGATTAAATCCAAATGCATAAGAATGCTCATGTTCCCATTCTGTAAGGGCATTTGAATTCCCTCTTTGTGGTTACCACATCCTTGACTATTAAATCCTTTTTTAACTAGGAAATGATAACCAAAACCATATTTAGAATCCATATTAGAAGGAGTTAATGGAAGTTCACTAGTCTCTATGTCATCATTACTAGGTTTGACATATTCATTGTGGGTAGAAGCAATGACAAAGTTGTTACAAAGGGTATTAGAAGTGGAAATAAAAGCTCATTTTTCAAACTCTCTTTGGTGCTTCATAAAATCATGATCACAAACTTTATACTCTCCAATAAAGGTAGGATGAAAATCCAAGGATCCCCAATCATCACCAGGGAGAGCATTAGAGGAAGAAGGATTAACATTAGGAATATGAGTAGTGTGGGTTTGAATATTCAAACAAGGATTTGGTGCATCATCCACATGAAGTGTATACATCATGTTGCTATGTATAAACTTGACTTTATGGTGAAGGGTGGAAGGAAAACAATACATCGCATACAACCAAGGTCAACCCAAAAGAAGGTTATAATTGAAAGGTCTAGGCATTACATGAATAGGTGCATTTAGGATGACCCAACCTACTTTGATAGGTAAGGTAATGATACCTAAAGTATTCTTAGAAATGTTATCAAAGCCACATGTAGGAACATTTTCAGGTTGAATAGTTGAAAGATTGGCTTTAATTTCTTTGAGCATATCCATGCTACAAACATTAAGCCCAGGTCCATTATTAATAAAATTCCTATGAATGATACTTTTATTGATAGTAACAACAATGATAAGAGCATCATACTGATTCTGAACTTCTTTAGAAGGTAAATCTTTTTGAGTAAAAATAATGTTAGGAGCACCTGGGGTAGTATGCATGAATTGTAATAAGTTATTAATGTTCTTTTGATTAGGAGGTGCAGTGGGAAGAGTTGCTAGAGCTTTTTTCAAGGCTTCATAGTAGGTATGTGATGTTTAAAGAAGCTCCCATTATGAAATCTTGGTAGGGGTATTTTGTAATTGGTTTATCAAATCATATTCCTTTCTAGGAAAATGACGTGGAGGAGGAATAATTGGTTGAGAAGGTGGAAAAGAAGTAGAAACCACCGGATTAGGTTGAAGCTTATTCTATGTATGATATGTGTGAGCTATCAAATCTTGATTATTGAAAGACTCTAAAGGCTCCATAGGTTTACCTTTGATAGTAATGCAAGGACAACCTTTGATAGTCAAAAAGGGTTGTGGATAAACCATGTTAGTTGTCTCAACACTACAAATAGATTCATAAGAAGGAAACAAAGAAGATATCGTAGGAAGAGATGAAGTAGGATCTTGATTCTCCATAACATCATCACTAAGAGGGTGATAATTAAAGGAATTCATATACTTCTCCACTAATGCCTTATCACTAGAAGGAATCTGAAATGAAGGTAAAGAATCTATAATTTCATCTTCTTTCACTAAAGAGTCCCCATCATGTATGAATATGTCATCCATTAATAAATCACCCTATTTTATCAAAGATTATTCATGTAGAGGGGATAAATCAATGTCTTTATCCAAGGGATCAGCCACCATGGTTTCATGAGGAAGGGAGTAATCAACATCCAAATGCAAAGGTTCATCCCAAATAGGAGGATTATCATCCCTATAAATAAAGAACATTGTAGGAGTGCCATAAATCACTAAAGCTTGATCCATAGAGGGGAATGAAGGTAAATTACATTCTAAATTAGGCTCACTAGGAGAAGAATTAACATTAATCCTTAACTCATCTCCATAAAGAGAAATATGATGGAGAGAAAGATTAAAGTCATCCACTTTTTCTAATAAATCCTTGCAAGGTAATACACAAGAGGAAAAATCAACATCACATGCACTAAATAAAGTCTTTCTAGGTGTAACATTATCCAATGGTAAGGTAAGAGGAAGATGTTGTGTAATCCCAAAAGTTATAGAAGAATGTTTGGAAAATACTTGAAACAACTCATCCAACATGATAAAAAATAAAGAAATGCATAGAAAATAGATCTAGATATATCCAAATGAAATGAAAAGGAAATCAAAACACAATAGGGAATCTAATTCTACAAATAATAAAGGGGTTTTCTTGTCGAGTTCACCAAAATGTAAGATATAAAATATGTGGTGGGGTCTACAACAATGGTTTGCACATAATAGAGACTCCAAAACCAATATTTTACACATACATGAAATTATAATTTTATGGGATGTAAATGTAGAAGATTAATATTGAAATGAAGAAATAAAGGTACTTACCTATTAAAAAGAATTGGTTGAAACCCCTGTTAGATGGTCTCAGAAATCGTTGATTTACACGAGTGTAAATTAAAACTACAAGATCTACAAAACCTAGAAATCTTTTTGTTTTCTGAGGCAAGTTGACCTTGACCCAAAGGCGGGGTAAGATCTTATCCTAAAAAGTTGACCTTTGTTAGAAAGTAAAGTCCACCAAGATAACTAAGAGTGGGGGGGGGGGGGTGGGGTGTGAATCAGTTATCTGATAATTATAACTTTTATCAACTTCAATAGAATTTAACCATATAAGCAATGTAATTAACAACTATAGAAAGATATCCATATAGAATAACACAATGATACAAGATATGTTGACTAGGGAGCCTCATGAACAAAGAGTAAACCCCGGTGGGAATGATGCCCAAAAAAGATGCACTAATATGAATATTACTTATGAAAGGATGGAATCTATTAGGAGTATTATGAAATACATTCAGTACATATGAATCCTAGTTAGGAGATTTTGAATCCCTGCTAAAAGATTTTAAGTCTATTAGGAGTTATGGGAGACAGAAGGACCCACTGCCCAAATAGCTTCAATGGAAAGATAACTGAACACACTATCCAACTGATCTCTAGATTATTCAATAGAATAGTATCAAATCATTACTAATCTCAAAAATATGTTACCTCTTCTCTAACTGTACCAAACAACACTCACTGCTACAACAGATCTCAATTTCATATCTCTATACCTCGCATGTCTTCCTTCACAAATTCACTTTCACAACTTTATTCACTTCATCATAATTCATAACTACCATATTACAACAAGGAAAAAAAATTCCTTCCTTTATACCACACTCAAGTAACTACAAATGAGTTGACATTCAATTATAAAATAAAAGTTTCCACATGTTACATAAAAAATTACACAAAACTGTCAGCTTCCAATTAGAATAATTCTTCACTCATGTGACCTAAAAGTTTGTTCTATTATCCACATTACTAACAATTTTTCTTCAACTTCCCTTTAACTATGAAAAACTAGATTCCATCTTGATTAGGAGATATCATCTGATTTCCATAAATCGCTACTCAAGAACACTGCCCAAATACTACTTCCACCAAAATGCTCATAACCTCCATGAATAAATGAATTATTTTCTACACTCTTAACCATGAACATATAACATAACAAATAGTAAATCCTCAACATCGCATAGTTCTATCTTCAATATCCCATGTGCGCTAATCAAAACATTGTCTGCTCCTCTACTAATCTCCAGAAGGTCATTGCATTGACATAAATGACAAGCATAATCATCAATGCAACAAAAAATGCTATAGAATGACTACCAATACTCTCATAGGATATATTCAGCACTCATTCCAAACAACCTTCACCCACACTGCTCTGATAGAAATTATGTTCGCGGATCTTGAAAGTTTAGAGAAAAGGGTATCTAGATCTGCACTGATATTCGCTATTCTACACGTATACCTACAAGAAAAATGGTTTTGTTTGTGGGGGGTAGGGTTTTGCCTCACTCAAACCCCAATTTAGGAATGAACCTTGAAATTGAATTGAAATTACAGTAGTAAACAAAGTAAATGGAACAATTCACCTTGCTTATGTTGAAACCCTTGTGGAGGATTTGAATCCTTGAATCCACAAGTATGGATTCTCCAAATGAATGTATAATTGAATGTAAGATGTCTCAAATCAATTTTATTTAGATCTTCAATACCAATATTAAATGGATCTCAGATTAGGAAGAGGCTTGAATGGAAATGGATGAATCTTCAAGAATATGGCTCCATAGAGATTAAATCCTTCAATGACTACTAATGGATCTCCCTGACAAAATTATTGAATTCTTGAAGGATTTAATGCTTTCTTTCTCATGCATACTTGATTCCAACACTTGATGGATAGATCTTGCTCTTGATAATGGATGGAGAAAATGAGAGAGGAAGGCTTCCTTTTATATAGATCTAGGGCACAAACTCCTAGAGAGGCTGACATATGAGAAATAAATGCCCATTGGGTCCATACCCCTAGAAATGGACCAAGATTAAATACAATTTAAGAGTTTACCATTTTAGAGACCAAAACAACTGACCCGAAAGCAAGAAAACAATTCTTTCCAAAACCTGGCATCTAGAAACCATGGAACCTTGAAATTTGGACCTTGGGTCAAGGTCGAGGTCAAATTTGACCTAGGTAAGAGTTGAGGTTGACCTTCACCTTGAGGTCACAAATCTCAGGATCTTAGTCTAGAATACTAGAAAAGTCTAGAAAGAAAGTGGAAAAGAGGGTAGAAACAGAGGAAGGAAAGCTAAGGACCCATTCAAGGTGCTTGACATGACCTCAAACCACCTACTTAGAGGGATAAACTAGTTCCAAATGGAAATGCTTCCATTTTTTGATGATACACTTATAATTTCAAAATTTATCATTAACCCTATTGGATATGTAGAGCTAGGTGTCCCTACACCATAGTCCCCATAGAAATAAAACTCAAGTCCATTGAGTGAGGACCTACAAAAAATTATGCTTAAGCTTCCTTTTGTCTAATGTCAAAATGTTCCTCTCATATGGAATAGCTTTCTAATAAACTAGGTACTCAAAACATGCCTCATTCGTTGAACTTGCACCAATACTATTCTTCATGTTTAACCTTGGTATTCATATACTCCCACTTAAGTACTTGGACCTATTAAAGGGAATGTGTTTACTTAGTTTTTAGAAACTCCTTGGACATTTTTGGCATAGCTTAATCACCTCCCCTGGATTAGGATAAATCTAGTACATGTATCGAGCATTGATAGTTTTATCTTTTCACGTAACAATAAATGATTCCAATAATTGGTATCTGATCCTTTGGTCAGGGATTTGATAATCCCTTCCATGGGTACTGAAGCATCATTCAGTACTAAGGGAGATATTTTTGGCTTGGTATTCAATAGCTCCATGGAGATATTTGACATGGATTAGCCTGCTCTTGTGGATTGGGTCAAATCTAGCATTTTTATCAGACATTGACGATTCAAGCTTTTGGCGTAACCAAAATTGATTCCAAAAGAATGCACTACCTCTTCCATATTTTTTTCTTGATTCCTACACTAGAATAAATGCAATAGTAATTTTTTTAAAAAAAATTAATTAATTACTATTAATACCATACATGAAATCTTTGATTTTGTTCTCAAATCCTCTTTGTGACTCCTTCCATTCCTTTAAAAAAACATTTTTATCAACCTTCTCATCAACCTCAAAAATATAATTAATTTTTATTGGTTTATTTTTTACATTAATTTCATCAACCTCCATGTATTATTCTTCTTCTACCATCATAATATTATCTTGTTCAACTCCATAATTACTATTCTATTTATTTTCAATTGCTTGATACCTATCCCATATATATATATATATATATATATATATATATTATATATATATATATATATATATTATATATATATATATATATATATATATATATATATATATATATATATATATATATATATATATATATATATATATATATATATATATATATATATATATATATATATATATATATATATATATATATATATATATATATATATATATATATATATATATATATATCATTCTTCATCTCTAATTATTATCCTTACATATATATCTTTCTATTTTCATTACCATTCTTGTTCATTACCCTTCTCCATTAGGGGTTATTTTATCTTTAGATCTAGGTCTAATGCCTTTGCTTGTCATATTTTTTCAATATCCTTTGAATAGACCATACAACTCTGCTTAACCATGAAATTCCAAATTATGGTTTTCATCTTAATCATTCTATTCAAACTTTCTATCTCTATTCAGAAATATTTCGTAACTACCTCAATTCTCTAATGTATTTCTTAACCTCTATTTTACTCATCTCTTCTCTTTCCTCTTTCTCTCTTTGTATTCTCTTTTATTTTCTTTCTTTTGTCTTTTTGAACCCTTAACCTACATGTACTTCTTCAAAAAATCTATCTTTACCTTAAGAAAGTCCCTTCAACCTTAACTCCATTGTGCCTTTTTCTCACCTAGGTCACTTCTCCTATCTACCTAGTTTTTAAGCAACCAATTTCTCTTGTAAACCTATACAAACACAAAAAAAAAACCACAAAAGGAAAAAAATATCATTTTCCTAGTACTTCTGTGATCTGATAAAACCTTCATGTAGACATAATTGGTCAGACAAAACCCTTTCTCAATCACACAACTAATCTCCTCAAAAGGTTCTTATAAAACATCCTTATTTGGAACTTCCAAGCCATGCATAGAGCATGAAATAATATCAAAACAATTTCATAATTAGTGGGAAAAATTCTCCTATTGTTTCTCTAACAAAATCAATCCTATAGAACCCCTAAAAAATGATACACTATGTAACAAATGAACCTTACCTCATGAAGTGAATTGTTTGCTAATAGCCCTCACAACTAACTCTTTCATAGAAAATTTCTCCAAATCTCTCAAACCCACCAAAAAATTAACTTTTTACATACATCAATTTAATATACACTTTGTTTAGGACCTTTTTCTCAAAATTGGTTTGATTATCCACAAAATAGAGCTATTAGTCATGTTTAAGGTCATCACCATTGGAATGATTGAAACACACTAAATAAAAAACCTTCCAGCTTAACATTTATCTCAAATTGAAATAAAATCATCTAATACAAGGCTCCTATAGAGTTTTAAGACCAAAGGACTCCAAAAATATATTTAACTCCATCTAGGTTATGACTGTTACAAACTCAGAAGTAATGGTGGGGTAATACTATTACAAAAAATGGATAAAATCTTATTTTTCCTTGGAATTCATTTGGAGAGGGGTCCTCAATGCTTGAAAATATTATTAATATACTCCACCTTTAATAGATATATATTCATTAAGCCCCAACCACATAATGTTCTTTGTTGCTATCTTTAACAATCATGTGTGTGTGTGTGTGTGTGTGTCTACACACACACACACACACACACACACACACACACACACACATATATATATATATATATACATATACATATATATATATACACACACACACATATATATATATACATATACAGATATATATATATATACATATACATATATATATATATATATACATATACATATATAATATACATATACATATACATATACATATAATATATATATATATATATTATATATATATATATAGTATATATATATATATATATATATATACATATATATATATATATATACATATACATATATATATATATACATATATATATATATATAGATACATATATATATATATATAGATACATATATATATATACATAGATACATATATATATATACATAGATACATATATATACATATACATATATATATATATATATATATATATATATATATATATATATATATATATATATATATACATACATATAGATATATTATACATACATACACATATATATTGTTCGCATTAAGCAGGATTGCCACTAGTGACAACACTTATTTGCATCCTCAGTGCAAACTAATCAGAACAGTGCAAACCGAACAGGACAGTGCAAACCGATCAGAATAGTGCAAACCGAGCAAGACAGTGCAAACCAAGCAGAACAGTGCAAACCGAGTAGGACAGTGTAAACCGAGTGACATTATGTCTACCGAGTCACAAGTATTTACCGAGTTTGAAACTTACCGAGTGGTTAGTATGAACCGAGCCTTCACTTCTACCGAGTGCATGACGATGCCGAGTAATGTAGTGGACACCGAGTATCAGAAAATCACCGAGTTAGTTTGGCAGGAACCGTGTAACCATACTTGGGCCGACTTAGTAGCACTTATTTGTCAAGCCGACTTTGTAATTGTAATTAATTGTTTAGACTTGTATATAAACAATGTTGTACAAATACCAAGTAGTATGAATGTGGAATAAAAAAAGAAGAGATAAAAGGCAGAAACTAGTGAATTACAAAGGGCTACTATACATAAGGAGCAGCAGAGACAAATTCATCACAGAAGGTGATCAGTACATCAGTGAATCTCATTCAGTAATCCAGTTGCAAAGTAAGAGATATACTGCTTCATTTTAACCAGTGAATCAGTACTAAAATCCTCTAACCAGGTAGACTTAACAGTCTTTTGTAAAATCTCTTTACCGAGTGCATACTTCATTGTATGTTTGTAAATCCTCTAACAAGGTGGACCTAGCAGTCCTTATTGCTCCTAGCAGGGCAGATCATCAGAAGTGATCAATGTAAGCCTTAACCGGCCAACTTTATACTGCAGTATTAAAGCTTTGTGGGGTTTCATCCCCACCCCAGTTTTACATTCTTTTGGAAGGTTTCTGGGTAACCAAATCTATGTGTCATTGTTGTGAATGCTTTTAAGTTTCATGCTTTCTATATGCAAAAGGATAAAGTGAACTATATGATATTGAAAAAAATTGAAGTTACTGATTCACCCCCTCCCCTCTCAATAACTTGGTTAATTCTTGAATATTTCCAACAATTGGTATCAGAGCTCTATTGGTTCTCAAGATAAAGCTTAACTAGCTTGAGCAAAGATCCAGGACAATGGAGGTATTCAAACTGAACAAGGTGATTGAAAATGAAAAGCTAGATCTGGAAATGGCCATAGCTAAACTTAAAGAAGCAAAAGAACATCTTTCCCCAATCCCTAAGAAGAAGGAAGGAACTTGCAAATCAGATGAATGATCATAATTACATTGAAGAAAAGATTGAAGATCTTTTTCCCTCAAATAGCTCAGATGAAGCAAACAATGCTGTCAAAGAACTCCTAGAAAAGAATGGGTCTCTGCAGGAAGAAGTGAGAAAATTAAAAAGAGAACAAGAACTACACTCAACAAGATTTTGTGAGATCTTAGAACAAAGAAACAAGTTGAAAGATGAATTAGATGGAAGGAACAATGAAGTCCAAAATAAAACCCTTTAGCTAGAAAACCTAATTGATCAGATCTCCCATACAAATGAGGAAATTCTGACTCTAAGATCAGAAATAGAAAGCACAAGAGAAGAACTAAGATCTAAAAAGCAAATCAATCTAAGATTGGTGGATGACCTAAACACCAAAAAAAAATCAATGAAAGAATGCTGAAGAGCCAAGAAGACTTAAATTAGCTGCATGATCAAAATCTTCATAGGCAAAAAGGAAAAGCAGGACTTGGATACAAAGGAGAAGGTGAATCTTCTAAGAAAGGTACTCAAAGGAATTAGAAACCTACTTGTAATCACTGTGGCAAAATAGGACATACTTCAAATAAATGTTGGAGCAATGAAAAAGCAGAATTCAATAGAAAATGCTACAACTGCAATCAGCATGGTCACAAAGCAAATGAATGCAAGGAAAAACCAAGATTCAAAGGTAATTGTCACAAATGCAACAAACAAGGTCACAAGGCATCCGAGTGCAGATCCAAAACATTCAATCCAGCAGAACAAATTATGAAAGCAATGTTTGGATGGGATTACAACACTTGGTGTAGATGTCATTACTGTGGAGAATATGGACACATTGGCATGAACTGCATAAAACATCATCTAAGGAAAGAGATACTACCATAAGATGTTTCAAATGCACTAAACTCGGTCATATAGCTAAAAATTGCATGAATGCTAGTGAAGTTGAAGATGGAAAGAAGAATGAAGAAACTAAGATCAGGAAATAGATGAGACAATAGTGGATTCCTAAATCTACCGAGCAAACTAGTCCAAGTAATGGAATGGGTGGCTCTACCGACTCAAACTAAATTCCCCAAGAAAGCACTGGAACTGTATTCTCATAGACAAATTTCAAGCAGTTCCAGAACTGAATTAAAAGAAAGATCTAAATTGGCATACAAGATGCAATAAGATCACAGGAAGATTAGTATCAATTTTCACAGAGCAAGGTCGGGAGCTATCTAATATGATTACCGAGTGAGGTCAGAGCAATATGAATTCTCAAGTTCACTGAGTTGTGAAGTCTTTACCGAGCAATTAATTCATAGTGGGTGACAGTCTGTCGGAATTCATACCCTAATTTCTACTAAGCATTAATGATAGAGTTGTAAACAAAAGGCAAGAAATCAAATTCATTCTTCGCCGTGAACTTTAGCATTTTGAGAGTAGAAAATTTCTAGGGCAATCAAGCGATTCAAATACTTTTGCGAAAAGAATTCTCTGTGAGCTACCATGGCATCATCCAGTGCTTCAATGAAGAAAGGAACAGAAATGATAATCCAAGGGGAATGGACGAGCACCAGATTTCAAACTTGTGCCTGCAATTGCAGCAACCCTAGACCCGAACGGAGCTCAATCTCAGATTCCTCCTAAGGTACTACTTGTTAATGATATTTGCAATCATTTCAATTGTGAAATTCAAGAGATGGGAAACATAGAGCTAGATATTGTGCGTGAGGAACTGTGTGTGAATGGTGTTCTAAACCAGAGCACAAACATTTGGAAGACAAGGGATTAGTTCACATTACACATTTACCTCAAAACTTTTAGGAGAAATGGGTTGGATACATTCTCAGCCATGTACACAAAGGCAAGATTTGGCTTGAGAAACCCATAGAGATTCCAACATTGGATTTTGCAAATCTATCAGTGGATCAAATGCAAAATATAGGTGAACTCCTCCAAAGGAAAGTGAAGCAAAAAAAGCTTAAAGAGGAGAGAGACAAGGAATATAAAATCATTAAGGATGCTAAGGACATTTTGTCAGAAGCATTAGGTATTGAAGTAGACTCCTCTCAACATGTTTTGTTACAATTAGCAGAAGCGGTAAATAAGTACAATGAGGATTCATCTGGGACAGACAAGTTAGTTGAAAAAGCCGAGAAGAAATTCAACAATAAAGTACTTGAGCACATTACTCAGCACATAGCTATTAATCAAGTAGAATTATCTTCAGTTTTGACAAACATTGAATCTTCCTATTCGAATGTTACCTCTCTTTTGGCCAAACTATGCAATGTTTGCCGAGTTCACCAAGGATGTCAAGGATAAAATGAATAAAATTGATGAGGATTTGAAGATTAGCATACAGAAGCTACAAACTTGAACCAAGTTCAAACTCTGCTCATCACATGAAAATCTCATTCCTATCAAATATGCAGTCAGAACTACTGAAAGAAGACACAAGGATACGGTCCACACTACTAGACATTCAGAACATGATCCTTCCATCATGAATGACAATGTATAAGCACATTGAACATTCCAAAACATTAATTCATGACAATCAATTCTCAATAGCATATCACATGATTGCACTGTCTGTAGAAGTCCAAATTGCAATCCAAACATGCAAGATTCTGCAAGAAAATTGGGACAGAACTCTGGCACTGATAATGAAGGTACATTCTATTTTTCTATCAAATTTTGGATTCTCCCTGTAAAACACTTGTATATAAACCTTTGGCATTATTGTCAAAAAGGGGGAGATATGTATAGAAGAAAAAGTTAGTGCATTGAAAGGGGGAGATAATTTATAAAGCCCTATGACAAAGACAAATTTTGAAAAATCAAAAATAAATCTCAGCATGGTTCATGAATATAAGTTTTGGGCAATAAGTGTTTTTTTCACTAATGCCAAAGGGGGAGATTGTTGGCATTAAGCAGGATTGCCACTAATGACAACACTTATTTGCATCCTCAGTGCAAACCGATCTGAACAGTGCAAACCGAGCAGGACAGTACAAACTGAGTAGAACAGTGCAAACCGAGCAGGACAGTGTAAACCGAGTGACATTATGTCTACCGAGTCACAAGTATTTACCCAGTTCGAAACTTACCAAGTGGTTAGTATGAACTGAGCCTTCACTTCTACCGAGTGAATGATGATGCCGAGTAATGCAGTGGATGTCCGAGTATCAGAAAGTCACCGAGTTAGTTTGCAGGAACCGTGTAACCATACTTGGGCTGACTTTAGTAGCACTTATTTGTCAAGCCAACTTTGTAATTGTAATTAATTGTTTAGACTTGTATATAAACAATGTGTGTACAAATACCAAGTAGTATGAATGTGGAATAAAAAAAGAAGAGATAAAAGGCAGAAACTAGTGAATTACAAAGTGCTACTATACATAAGGAGCAGCAGAGACAAATTCATCACAGAAGGTGATCAGTACATCAGTGAACCTCATTCAGCAATCCAGTTGCAAAGTAAGAGATATACTGCTTCATTTTAACCAGTGAATCAGTACTAAAATCCGTCTAACCAGGTAGACTTAACAGTCTTTTGTAAAATCTCTTTACCGAGTGCATACTTCATTGTATGTTTGTAAATCCTCTAACAAGGTGGACCTAGCAGTCCTTATTGCTCTTAGCAGGGCAGATCATCAGAAGTGATCAATGTAAGCCTTAAATGACCAACTTTATACTGCAGTATTAAAGCTTTGTGGGTTTCATCCCCACCCCAGTTTTACTTTCTTTTGGAAGGTTTCTGGGTAACCAAATCTATGTTTCATTGTTGTGAATGCTTTTAAGTTTCATGCTTTCTATATGCAAAAGGATAAAGTGAACTATATGATATTGAAAAAATTTTAATTTACTGATTCAGCCCTCCCCTCTCAGTTACTTGGTTAATTCTTGAATATTTCCAACAATATATATATACATATATACATATATATATATATATTTATATATACATATATATATATATACATATATATATATATATACATATAATTATATATACAATATATATTATACATATATATATATATATATATATACATATATATATATATATATATACCTATATGTATATATATATATATATATACATACATATATAGATGTACATATATATATATAGTATATATATATATATATATATATATAT
>BSBK01004670.1:0-7500 GCA_027943335.1 Chamaecyparis obtusa
GTATATGCACATGTATGTATGTATGTGTATATATATACACACACACACATATATATATATACATATACATATGTATATATATATACATATATATATATATACATATATGTATATATATAACATATATATGTATATATGTATATATATATACATGTATATATATGTATGTGTATATGTACATGTATATATATACACACACACACACATATATTATATATATACGTGTATATATATATATACATGTGTATATATATATACATGTGTATATATATATACATGTATATATATGTATATATATATATACATGTATATAGATATACATGTATATATGTATATGTATATATATATATACACACATATATGTTATCTTTATTGAGCATTTAAGGTTGTCACTTAGTAATCAAAAGCTATCATACATATCAGTCGGTCAATTACATTGAGTTGGTTGATAACCAGAAGCAAGATAGACTAGTCGGTAAAGCTTACACACCGAGTACTACATAGTTTACCAAGCACCAGTAGACATCGACACTAACAGAGAGTAAACACTGAGCATCGTAGTATACACCGAGCAGTCTACACAGTGTTTATTCGAGAATCATAGAAAATGGCATAGTAATCTGAAATGGCACATTCTTCTATGCAAATGGTTACAATAGATTGTAAAATGGTTTACCAAGATCAAGGAACATTTATTGTAAAGATACTCATTAAATGTAATGTATATCTTATTGTAATAGTTGATCCAGGATATTTTACACCGTAGATCGTAGGGTTATGACTATGTTTTGTAACCTAATTTTTGTTTAAAGCGACAAAAATAGAACACTATATATTTGTGTGTTCGCATCATTTTTGGTGTGAACTGATATATGTGTAACAGAGCACTTGAAGCAATTGCCTAACTTGAAGTCAATCAATTAACAAAGCAGAACAAAGTATAGAGGTTATCAGATTGAGCAGAATCAGAGAAGGCTACCGAGCAGATTTAGAGTAGAGATTCATCACAGTTAAGGTGATATTTTATGAGCACTTATAAATCTGTTTCAGACAATTGAGTTGTCAACTAGTAGATAATTGCCTATTTCTTTCTGACAACTGTAATAGAGTTTTTGGATAAAATCTCTTAGTAGAGTAGACTTGACAGTCTTATGTAAATCTCTTAACCGAGTGCACACTTCATTAGTGTTGTTAAAATCCTATAACTAGGTAGATCTAGCTGATCTAATATGTTACTCCTAACAAGGTAAGATCACCAGAAGTGATCAAAACTGTAGCCCTAACATGCAAACCTTTTCTATCTGCAGTAGTAAAGAATTTGTGGGTGTCATCCTCACCACAGTTTTTACCTTCTAACAAGGGGTTTCTACGTTACCAAAATAATTGTGTTATGTGATTGTCATATTGATTTCATATTGTTTACTTTCATAAGTTAAATTGATGATTAATACATGCAATTAGATTCAAGTTATTTTGGTCAGTTATCACTGCTTACAGTTATAGATCTGATAGGTTTACAAGTAATTTTTTTGAAGGCATTGGTTCACCCCTCCCCTCTCAGTACCTATCTCTCCTAATTCCAACAATTGGTATCAGAGCATAGTTCTCTTGTTGAACAGTTTAACCACTGAAGGGTAAAGATCTAAGTCATGGAGAGATATAAGCTTGACAAGACTATAGAGAATCAAAAGATACATATGCATATGTTTGTGGAATAGTATAAACAAGCTAGGGAAGAACTAAAGAAATTACTGGTTGAAAGGAAGAACCTTTCCATTTTGCAAAGTGAAACCGATTATCATGAAGAACCTATTGATGATATATTCAAACACATTGGATCTAATTCTGGAAGCATCTTTGATGGATCTGAAAGCATAATGACTGATTTATCTAAAAAGAATCAACATTTGTTTGAACAAGTGAAAGAACTTCAAATTGGTCAAGAATCTCAAATGGTAAGAATGGTGGAAATCATGAACAATGCTAGACAAGCTGAACAAGATCAGAATCTGGCTATTGAAGATCGAAGACTGATGACAAAACAACTTCAAGCAAAAGAAAGTGAAATACAAAGACTCACTGATCATCACTTCTAAGTATCACATCAGATGATGATTGTTAATAAAAAAGTGAACCGAGTGAATGGAGAATTATCAAGAAGACTTGAAGATGTTGCAACACTCAGAGAAGATAATGAAAAATTGAGAAATGAAATAAAGATACAAAAGCAACATAATGAAATGATGAAGATAGTTGAGGACAGCTCTAAAAAGATTGATGACTTCCTGACTAATCAAAGAAGATTTGGAAAGTAAAGCTGGTATAGGCTACATCGGTGAAGGAGAATCATCACAACAAGCTGAAAAATGTCAACAACAATCAAAATCAGAAACCTAAAGTGTTGGCATGTTATCACTGTGGAAAACTGAGACATACATCTAATGTGTGTAGAAGCAAAGTGCAAGGTAAACCTCATGTCACTCCTAAGTTTATTGGATATTGTTATTACTATGGTAAGTTTGGACATCCAGCTTATGAGTGCAGAGCTAAACAGAATGATATTTCTAACAATACTACTATGGAGAAAATATGCTCTACTTGTAATAAGCATGGACACACTGCACAAAAGTGTAAGACAAAGATGAAGCAAGTATGGACTCCTAAGCAGAAAACACAGTGAAAGCCTTATCAACCGAAGATACAAGGTAACTCTTATGTTTGGGATTACAATACATGGACTAACTATGTTGTATGTGGTCAGTATGGGCATATTGCAGCAAATTGTTACAGAAATAGTCGGATTGGACAATCAAGAAGCTGGACAAGCACTGGAATGGCTTGTATGCATTGTCATAGAGTTAGTCATTTAAGCAAGAACTGCAGAGACCGAGCACCAGATGAAAACCATATATTTGAGAGTGGATATACTATTGCAGATATCACGAAGTTAAGGAACACTATGTGGAAGAAGGCATCTAATGAGAATGCTGAGCCAAGTAACACTATCGGTGAAACCTCGTCCATTGGATTGGGCGACATTGGTACCTCCACTTAAGGTGACAAAGGTATGTATGGAATTAACATTTCAAAATGATCACATTTTACATACAGTTCCTTATATATAGTGTACAAATACCAAATCTACATGAATAAAGATGCATTATGGTTTATGTGTTATGAGCTAACAATGTTATATAGTCAGTAAAAGAGAGACTGAGAGTTGGTTACCCGTTGGTAATCACTATACAAGGTTAACCAGACAACAGTGCAAACCGATGAAGAAATCCTATGTTAACCGAGTAGATAAAATCGTAGACATCATCGAGCTGACAATTGTTTCATACCAAAAGTTAGGTCACACATTTAAGCATGAAAGTTTGAGTGGGAATATCAAAAAGTCTATAAATACATAGGAAACAAAGTTCATTGTTACATTGTGATTTTGAAGAGCGGAGATTTCCCAAAGAAGAGTTCAAGCTAAATATTTTTTTAGAAAGATTCAAAGCTATTGTAGGTCGAACTGACAAAATTCTTCAATAATTTTGAGTAAGTTCATTTGCTACTGAACACTTGTTATCCTACTACTTGCCGAAATCCTAGAATCAATTTATGGCATCAACATCGTTTGCAAGAAAATCAAAAAATATTGAGGAGGAAGTAGAACTAATCGTTAGGGCAAATTTTGTCGAAGCTAAATTCAAACCACACCCCAAGGTCGCATCATAAACAAATTCAATTGGCACTTTTTTGAGTATACTGGATAGGGTTTTATTGACAGAAGATGTAAGAGCATATATACATTGTAAAATAGGAGTAGGAGATTTTGAGACTATTGCTGCATTTCAACAAGTTTGGTGGGTCAGATGGAAAATTAAAACCTGAACACAAGAAGATTGAGGAATCAGGGCTATCATGCATCACATACTACCAGAAATCATTCAAGACAGACTAGATAAGAATCGTGTTGAGTAGATTTCATGATGGTAAATCTAGCTAGACAAACCTATTAAGGTCACAAAGAAAATGATCAGTAGGGTTACTGGGTATCCTACAACCGACAAGGCAAAAGCTTTCCATAGTTCATCTCGTCCTAATGTGGAAAAGAATACTGGAGCTCAATGGGATGGAAGGGAACTAAAAATTTTGACAATCAAAGACCCAGTGGTCAAATTGCAGCACATGTAATCAGGTACAAAATATTCCAATCAAGAAGACTCAATAGCGTACCCTACAGTGCAGTAGACATGGCACACAAAATTGTGAAGAAAAGATCACCAGGTAGATCTTGCTGAAATTCTACTACATCAACTACAAGAAAATATGAAGATCATATAGAAAAAGAAGTCTAATACCTGTAAGTTCGGATCACTACTTGTCTGTATATTTTTCTATCTACAAAAGTATGTACTTGGTATCGGTAAAGTAAATTGGCAAACACAGACAAACTGATAACTACACAAATTAGTGCAATGATGAACAATTTAGGAGATAATCTGAATTTGGAATTTGATGCATACTTCAAATAATTTCATCCAAAATGCATCAAAGGAGTAGAATTCCAAGGGAATTAGTGGAAAAATTTGAGAATGATATATGTTTTGTAGTCAGCACAGATTATTCAATGATAAAGGTTGTTGAACCTAGAACAAAATGGCTAGCACTGATGGGATATGAAATGAACTATGATTTCGCTTTGAAATCTATTAATGCACTGCTTGCATTATTGATAGACATCACTGCCACTAGGTTCGACATATATGAAGAGGCTAAATCAAGGATCACTATAGACATAGAGATCGGGGAAAATGTCTAGAAGGGCAAAGAAAATGAAGAAAGATCTTACAAAAAAATTTGAGATGTATCAGACTCATCTGAGGAGTCACTAGTTAAAGCTACAACCAAAGGTTAGTTTACAGTTGGCTGACAAGCCATATGATAGTGAGGAGATCGAGTCAGAAAAAGAAAAAGATCCCACACCGGTTCCTCCTACCAAAGTTCAATAGATAAAGCAATTACCACTACAAGAAGGTATGAAGACAAGGTCATCAAATGTAGCCTCATCCCCTCTGAAGAAAGAAGATATAAAAGTTACAAAATCAAGGGCAGCTACACCGACAAGGAAATATGTCAAGAGAAAGAACAAGACTGTAGCTGAGGCACCAAAGAAAAGGGAGAAGACTAGTAAGAAGTAAATAAGACATTGAGGAGATAGACAAAGAAGATGACATCAACCAATTCAAAGTGGTCAGAAACAAGGTAAGCACAATAGATGAAATTATTGAAGACATAATTTAAAATGGAAACCTTGCTGATCCAAGAATAGATAAATTTGACAAGATGTCAACAGAAGATCAAACTAAGTTAGAATAGGAAGTCATCCAAATGATGATAAAATTCAAGAGAGTTCCAATGGAATTCGCCTGTGCATTACCAAAGAAGTTGGATGATAAGATTTCTGAGAAATGGGCTATTGCATTAGATACCGAGAAAAGGAAAAGAGAGAGATCTTTAGTTAGGGCAGCCCCACATCTAAGCTATGGAGAACTTGATGCACACATGGCTAAATATCAAGCAAGATTTATGGTCAAGAACCGAGCCATGATGATAATGGATGAAAATGTGGCTGATATGGATATTACAAGTGATTCCTTATGGACATAAATTTTTAAAGCCGAAGAAAAAGCCGAGCAAGAAGCATTTCTAAAACTGTCTAAAAAGAGACAAAATTCCAAAGGCAAAGGTATTTATATTGATGATGACACAGCAAAGAAATTGAAGGACACCGGTATGTCAGTTACTGAGGTAATTGATATCACCGAGCAAAAGGAAGTAATAAGTGTTTCACAGGATGCACCGGATCGAGTAAAAATCCAACTGCAAAAGAAAACTGATGATGATGTACTCATTGAGGACATCACAAATGGTGATCTTGATGATAAGGATGATGAAGATGTGAATATTGCACCAAATCAAGATGAAGCACTAAACACAGATAGTGTATTCACATCTTTACTGAGTGAACTTCCACTACTTGCAAAAGTAGTTGAAATAATTTCACAAGTACAACTCGATGACTCACATCCCGAGGAAAACAAGGACACAAGAACTTGAGCAACCTGCAGATACAAATGAGCTTGACAAAACAGAGGCACTTTCTATAGAAACCAAGGTACAAAAGAAACAAAGTCAACCAAGGTGACCCCACTTGGCACTACAACCGAGACTCTCAAACCATCTACCGAGGAGTAGAAGAAAGAGGAAAGTGTGTCAATCGGGAAATATACTCTAAAGATTGGAGATAAAACTATTGTTGTATTTGATAAGAAATCATCTCTAGCACCGGAGAAGAAAAAGAAGAAGAAAGGAAAAGGATTGGTCACCATAGATGAAGTGATAATTATATCCGAGTGTGACCCGAGGACCCTAAGCCCCGAGGAATTGAGTAAATATGGGGAGTTATGTTCAAGGAAGGTGGCATAAGAAAATTTGAAGCAAGAGCACAAACGCAAAGAAGTATTAACTGATGTGAGGGATATTCTACAACAGGTAGTACCTGAGGTAAATATTGATGAGAATACTCCCATCATAGATCAACTTTCTACACTCGTCGAGAAGATCAATGCCCTGGACACTGATGTAGATAAACGGATTGAAGAAAGGGCAGAATCTAGGATACATAATAAATTGGTAGAAAGAATTAGCCAAGAAGTGGCCATAAAGAAGGTCAAATTATCTGAGGTCATTACCGAGATAAAATCCATCACCCAGATAATCTATCAATTCTTAATAAAGTTTTGTACTATAGACACCTTCACTATTGAAGTCAGTGAAAAGATAAAAGGGTTGGAAGCAGAAATAAAGTTAAGTACAATAGTAGCTATAATCGAGATGAATGCTTTGATCAAGCATATTCACCGAGTTTAGGAACTCAGGTGGTTGATAGAAAATTTAAGGCACCAAGAAGAGCACATCACCGATCAAGTTATAGAGTTGCAAACCGAACTCATTCCATACCTGAAAATTTTTGAAGCACATATTGTCAAAGCTGAGCTACTCATTGCAACACCAGAGATTTCGGTGTTAGATAATATATTTGACATGCAGGCACAAGTCAGTCTTGAGCATATCACTTTTACCAACTTGAAAGACGAGTGGGAAAACCTCTTGGAGTTAGTGAAGAAAACCCACCAACACATTTTTGACAAGATGTAAGTATACTTACTTTTTGTATTTGGCATTATTATCAAAAAGGGGGGAAAACATGTATATGCCAAATAAGTATGTTTTTGCTATGTATAGTACATACTATTGGGAGCATGCACCGAGGGGGAGTTAAGCCAAGAGTAGAGTACTTAGTACTTAGAATATTTTTGAAATGTATATGTATATGGCAGAGATATATGGTATATTTTGTCTATATACATTCGAGTTTTGATACTAATGCCAAAGGGGGAGATTGTTATCTCTATTGAGCATTTAGGTTGTCACTTAGTATTAAAA
>BSBK01004670.1:12500-77500 GCA_027943335.1 Chamaecyparis obtusa
CCTGAGTTGCTTGAGTTCATGTAGTAGGCCCTTGGGGACTAGTCTCGCCCTAGCTCACCTCCTCCATCGTCCTTAAACTTTCCAATTTAAGTAAGCTTAAGAAATGATGTAGCCTAGGTTGTGGGGATACCACAAAGTTTTTGTTTAAAAAAATTATTTACCAATTTTTTTTCTATCATTTATAGAAAAGAAATTATTAATAATTTGAAGATAAAATAAAGTAATAGATTTTAAGATTTCATGAGTAGATTCTATATAATTTTAAAATATTTCTAATATTTAAATTAATTTTTTGGTAGATCAATATAAGGCTTCAATACAATGAGAAATATATGAAAATAAAACATATACACGAACCAAGATAGAAAAACCATTGCATATTTTAGTTCTTACTTTCTTGATTTGGTTACAATATAGCTAGAAGACTAAAACTATACAAAAAAAATGTTGCAACTCGGCACATGCAAAAGATTGATTGTTCACCAACTCCTCAAAATTCAAATATTTCACTTATCGCTTTACTCTTTAACCATAGTTAATCTGGATGGGTAATGGACATATTAGTAGTTGTTATAGCTAACTTTGCGATAAATCTTATACGAGACATATTAGTAGTGACAATGCACTTTGGTGGGATTTGTTGTGCACAAAAGAGTGAACAAATGATCATGTCAAAGTGTTGCCCATATCACCTCAAAATTTGTACACAAATGTCTTAGTAGTGATGCACTAGGGATATCAATAAAGATGCACAGCTCCTCCAATAAAAAGTTAAAAAACTCTAACTACTCAAGATACAAATGAATAGAAATTGGTATGTACGAAATAATTAAACTATCATTTTTTATTTTTTTTAATTAATAACTAAAAGGTTAGATTTTTTTAAAATTAATAATTAAAAGGTTGGATACTCAAGAAGTAAAAGATAATTAAAACATGAACAATACGGGGTGCGCAAGCTCTAGATATTACCCAGCGTTGTTTCTCTTCCTCAGCTTTGGTATTACCCACCCTCATTTGACTGAAAGTCATCTACATCAAGGGAAGGAGGCGTCAATTTCTGTGCGTACGACTAGTTGGTATCCTTGAGCCCACAAAGTCGGTACACATTATCAGTAGTTGGTATTGCTTGCTCGGGTAGGCCGCATCAGCAAGGGTCGTAACGTAGCCCACAGTGGAAATACCTACTGATATTAAATTTCTTAAATATTGATTTCATGAATTTCGACAAGACTCTTCACCTCCGAGGGAATGAGCACTTAAGTCGCGTATGTCCAAACATAATTTTGTAGTTGGAACAATAAATGGTTTGCATCTGTCGTACTACTGCGCATATGAAAATCTTAAATTTTAGTAGTACGACGTCACCGTGCCCATTAAATATCTAGTAATGACAGTCATATTTCTATTGGATTTCGGTAGATATCTTCCTTAGCGTTTCCACAACATTCGGCGTTGATAGCAACTAGGTAACATTATTAGACTGTCCTCACATCTAAAGAAAACAGCCATAATACTAAATGCTCGTCCGTATCGTATACTAAATGCTCATCGTTATCGTACGCCAAATCCAGTGACTGGTAGCTATACAACTACTAGAAATCAATTGGATCTGGATTACAACTTGCTTTCCCAGGAATTAGTGAAAACTAAAAAGCTCATGCGATGTACAGTGATTGAATGGATGAAAAGTTTTAATATCGTTTATGAGATCTAAGGAGTTCATAGGATTAAGAGCAGCAACAAAAGATAAGTATTTAATGGCAATATAGAGTACATTTTTTTTCCAAAAACATTATTTCACAAACAAAACATCTCACACAAATTTAGCCAATAATGTAAGGTGTAAATTCATTTCAGAAATAGTCAAATATCTCACCAAAATAATCTAATAATCTATTATATAAATTAAGTCCCAAAACCGTCCAAAAATCACACTCATGTAGGGGAGATGATCCAGTAGCTGTCCAGGCTAACTTCGTACATGTAGAACTCCTAAACCGTAAGTCGGATTTCACCAATTTTTTCGGTATATCTCGGTAGGTGAGTTAAGAGCTTTAAGCTAAGGTTTCGGCTTTTGGATACTCACAGATCTCTCTATAGAGATCTCGAGTGCAAAGTAGTCCAAAAGTGGCATTTCAAAAGTGTCACTCGATACCTGCTAATATGTTCTTGCACCAATAGTCGTTCACTCAAAAATGTCAGTACTTGTGGCCAAATGTCCCAGTAGTTTTTATGAAATCTCCCAACAGTGGTGCACAAATGGATCAAGTACCAACCAAAAAAGTAAAAAAATGATCGACTATTGGTAGATGTGTGATAGTATAGGATAAATCGTAAACTAAAACGTAAAATATATAAGGCAAGTTTGAAAAAAAAACTAAGTGTCCCCCTTGGTAACTAAAACATAAAATATATAAGGGAAGTTTGAAAAAAAAACTAAGTGTCCCCCTTGGTAAGATATGTGTTTTAGTTTATGATTTAGACATTGCCCATGTGTGATTGGCTATTAGTACATGTGATTTTCATTTTTGGTGCTAAACATGACAAAAAAGTTCTCTATTATTAGACCCCTTAACGATTACTAGCTAGGTCACTTCCTCTAACTTGAAAATATGCAGTGCAATTTCTTTCTAGAATCATCACACTCTAGAAATAAAATGCATCACACAAATTTAGCCAATAATGTAAGGTGTACATTCATTTCAAACACAAACTAATATCTCACAAAAATAACCCAAAAATATATGATGCAATTTCATTAAAAAAACCCCCGAAAATAGAAACTTAAGGAGTGTTATTTCTTTCCAAAATACCCAAACATCTCACACAAATAGTTCAACAACGTAAAGTGTAGATGGATTCCAAATTATTATTTCAAAAATAGCCAAAAGATCTCACTGAAATAACCTAACAACTATGGTATAAATTAATTCTTAGAATGCCCAAAACTCACACAGAGTGTGATTTCTTTTCATAAGCATCTCACACCAATAACACTCAAACATCTCACCCAAATAACCAACAATATAAAATATATATCCATTATTCTAACAACTTAATATCTCACTAAAATAACCTAAGACCCTATGATGTATATTGATTCTAGAAATACTAAATAATCACTCTCAAATAACCCCAAAACATGGAGTGCAATTTTATTTCGAATACACGACTCTCAAAAATATTTGGACTGCAAGGCAAACAAGGTACAAAATATATCCATAAGGCCCCTAAGAAGATTCCTTATTTCCTTAGAGGCTAAACATTAAAACTTTTTTTGTAAATAACACTAAGAAAAGTGGCATGTCATGACCATATATATTATAGGCATGAGAGGCATACATGGTACAAATATATATCCATGAGGCCTATATCCTATAAATACCACAAAGCAAACTCGCATGTCATGACCATATAATCAAGAGTAATACCAACTAGCGATTTCACCTTATTGTGCAATGGGTATGTCGTAGAATTATGGAAAGGTTATTTAAGTATTTGTCCCTTTATTATTCACTCCCTCTCATCCTCTCTAGATCTCCTTATGTGTCTTTATATCTCTTCCTCTCTATATCTCCCTTTGTATCTCCCTAGATCTCGTTCTATCTTTACCTCTCGATTTATCTCGTCTCTATTCTCCCATCCTCCCAATCTATATTCATCTGCATCTCTATCCATCCATCTCTCTCCATCACTATCTTCCTATACTTTTTAATCTCTACATCTCCATATTTCTTCTTGCATCTCTCCCTCTATATCTATCTAGATCTTGTCATCTCTCTATCACTCTCTATCCCTATATATCTCCCCCTTACTACTTCTCTCTCTATCACTTGAACTACATCTATCTTTATCTTTATATCTCTTCCTCTCTCATTCTCTAGATTCTTTATATATTTGCATCTGCCACCCCCCCCCCCTCTCTCTCTCTCTCTCACACACACACACACACACACATTACCTCTTCATCTTTTCCTATCCCTATAACCATCCCTCTCTCTATCTCTCTTTATATATCACTTCCTATCTCTATCTTCATAATAAGCACGAGAATGTCTAAATAGTAAGTTAAAATGTTAACCTTACTAAGGGGACACTTAGTTTATTTCTAGTTTAGCTTGCTGAATAGCCACAGATAAGGGGAACTATGCCCTATTGATAGTTGGGGTGCACACACACATATTTTATTTAAATTACAACTCTAGATGCCTTTTGTTAAATGTCACTTCTACAGGATGAGAAAGTATCGTGACCCGTCGACCTATAAAGTGGTCAAAACACATCAACATTTCTGATTGTTGAAAAGCACTCGACACCCCTTTCTGATTCCTTGTCACTCCTAATTTGTCTGTGTGATTATGTTTGTCAATAGAGTGCAAAGAACAAACAATGGGACAAGTTTAATTATTACTCTTTGGATGGCAAGTTATTCTGTGACACCACATGAGAATTCCCATAGAGAAAGAAGGACCATCAGAACAAAAAGAGTGCAACACTAACAGATCTCATCTAGATTACAACTCAGAGAAAAAATCTGACAAACCCAAAGGAAAGAATGAAATAAAAATGGAAAGAAAACATTTGGAACAACCATGAAAGATTTAAACGAGACTAGATAAAAAATAAATGTGTTATGGATTGTTCAGAAATGAGGGAAAAATTAACTTGATTTCATTGTCCTTTTGGCGTTCACGTAGGTCCATCATCTACAGGCCACTAATCTCTACAGAGTTGCAGTAGTGACCATGCATTTGTAACCATTGTTTTTAACCTGGGATTAGAAGTATGCAGGTACTTGTAACCTTAAATAGAACAAGTACGAAATGGTAAATGAAGAATAGGGACACAAGAGTCAGGACGAAAAAGTAGGAAACAAACTGCGAAAAAAGAAAGTCAAAATTTCTGATTAATTGTAACCTATAATTTGATAGGTGTGGACAAACATTTTTATTACAAAATGTTGACAATAAAAATTTACATGTGAATTCGAAAAAATATCTATTAACAAAAATTCATGATTTAAAAGACTACAAATCATATTCAAATAAGTCATATAAACAATTTAAAAAGATTAAAATACTTTGATAAAATAAGAAACTAAGACAATAAAATTTGATAGAAAATGTTAATAATAAAAATTCACACATCAAATTGAAAAAATATCAATTAGTAATCAATATAAAAATTTCATCAATTTATAAGGTCATATCTACATTAAAAAAATAAACCCCAATTATAACATAAACAATTTTTTAAAAAAAATTAATAACAAAGACTTATTCATTAAAAAAAATTACATGCTTTCAATTGTTTTGAACTATTTATCCTTACAATTAAAAAAAATCCATTTGAAATCAAAATTATAAAGATAAGAATGTGTACTTGAATCAAAATGCCACAATCAATATCCACAAAAGGAAAAAAAAAACAAAAAAAAACTTAAAACCTAACTAAAGATGCACATGGATGTTTCTCTTTGAAAGACTCCCCCAAGTCCGCTCCTCAAAATTCTTGCAAAATATAAATAAAATTTAAAAGATCTAATTATTATTTTTATATCGAAAGAAGTAAAATAATTTAATCTAGATATGTGCAGTGGCAGGGAACATTATCTTTACCCATTCAATCTTTTTCGGCTACCAAAGCACCGAAAAAAATAATAAATACTAATAATAATAAATACCAGTAACAAAATGATAATAACTATCGTAAAAACAAAGCCAATGGTCATCCATGCCTATCAAATTATGGATGGCAAAAATTATAGAGGGCAAAGATTGTCTCAATGGCAGTCCAATTGCAACCATTAGATGGAACAAACAGACTGGGGCTTTCCAGAATGGAAATGCCTATAGCATAATTATGTTATGTCACACACAGATCCAAGGTAGACAAGTTCTGTGTAATATCCGATTAACCCTCCTAGTACTAGAAATAGTACTAGAAATAATATTCAATGGAAAACAGGCTAGAAATGCAATGAGAGATCTCTCATAACCAACTACCAAAGATGGTGGCTTTTCCAAATAAGCAGTGCATGTAATTAAAAATGGGTTGGGCCTATTTGCGTCCATGGTCAAGACTGATGGTATCACGATTACCATCATTATCATGGCCAAACACACGGCATAAATGTTGCTATGTGCTACTCCTACCATCACCCACTATATCACATATCAAAATGAAAACAAATGCAACTTTAAGAGATCTCCAAATAGCTAAATATAGCTTTTGTGAATGTAAACCAGAAATTGATTAAAGAAATTTAGTGTTTAAGAAATTAAACAACATAAAATTCTCCATAGACATGACAAATTCAAACACTGAGGCAGTTACGAAGCTTTCCAATCCCCCACCAAAAAAATTCACAATATTTCAACAAAGCAGACTTAAAATTAGAAGGCCTACCCTCCCGTTTCAAGCAATTTAGGGTTTTGAAAAGCAAACAAAACAAAATTCCCCTTTAAGGTCCCAAACTTAAACCCTGAAACACTAATGAAGCCTAAAAACTCTAAAATCAGAGCTAAACATAAATAAAAATATCATACTACATAGCGACAATCGTAGGATAATATTTGTGTCACTTTTTCACTTCACCTATTTTGGGAGTAGATTTATGAGCGACGTACAACAAAAACCAAACAACAAACCTAAATTAAAACCCCTAAACCTATGGCATACATTTCCCAGTGTGTGTAGTCATTGTTTACCACATGGAAATATCAATGACAACACCTATCGATGAGAAAATAATTTATCAAAATTGGGCCATAAATCATTGACTATAGTTCACCAATTCGTGGGTATAAAGTGTGAGATAGTCACACCTCCACACATAGTCTCCCTTCATTACATATCTTTATAATGTTTGAAACTATGACCTCTTGAAACATAGATGCAATTGAAATGAAATAGAAAGCCAAATGTAGGCAAGGATTATATGAAGGAAAATTTTTGGAGTCAAGAAGTATTAATTACTTTGGTGTTGGAAGCATTAATAACTTAGATAGATGGTAAAACATTTATTTGTCACAATAGAAGAAAAGCGATCTTTAATTACCTTCATCTAATCTTTTCATTCAATAACTCGTGGTCTTTTTTTCAACCCCAAATAATGACCATACACTTACAATTATGTGTGTGAGAGAATATAAAGTTCATAGATGCAAAATAAATTTTGATTATTCACACTAACATGATCCAACATTCCATCCAATTATTTCCTTCCATCTCATAATAAATCAATGCATCCCTTACACTCCATCTAATGATATTCATCCATCGAGCAAGGTCAAAACACCATTTCCATTCCATGTCATTATTCCCTTCAAAATCAAGATCAAGATATACATTCCACACATCTAATGATCCCCTTCAATGTCATGATCCAAATCCTTCTCATAATTCCATACCTTATCAAGATTAAACTTTCACTTCCATCCAATCCAATAATAGTCCTCAACCTCAAGAGAAAAGTATCCCTTCTACCACATATAATGATCCTATTCCACTTGAAGATCAAGATTTTAGTCTCTCTAGCGATATTGTTAGGAGATTATTTGGAGTGGTAGGGGACTTCACCTCTACTTTTTCTTTTTGGGGATCTTCTCTCCTCTCCATGTTAAACTTAGGTATATCTAGTGAGATCCAAAGTTGGTTGATTCCTATGTCCATGAAATGTTTTTTACTGTTGGGTATATGCACAAAGATGGGGGACCAAAAAGGTGCCACTTTCCTTTTTGGACCCCAAACAGCCATAGCGCATAAGCATTAAAGCGTGTGCGCCCTAGATAGAGTGCACACACTATGGCTTGGGCAATTCAAAACATAGTGCGTGTAGGGTGCACACACTATGCAAAAACATAATATGCGTGTGCACCCTATGCAAAAACAAGAAAAGCATAATATGCACAGTCTTGCATAGTGCTAGCACACTATAGCACATGCGCCCTTTGCAAGAAACAAATAAGTGGTGCCAGAAAAGCGTAACATGCATAGTCTTGCATAGCACTAGTGTGCTATAGTGCGTGCACCCTTTGCAAGAAACAAAAAGGTGGTGCCCAAAAACTATAACATGCATATTCTTGCATAGCGCTAGCACGCTATAGCGTGGGCACCCTTTGCAAGAAAAAAAAATTGGAGAGAGAGAGAGAGAGAGGTGAGAATGGGGGAGAGAGTATGGGGGAGAGAGAGAGAGAGAGAGAGAGAGAGAGAGAGTGTGTGTGTGTGTGTGTGTGTGTGTGTGTGTGTGTGTGTGTGAGAGAGAGAGAGAGAGAGAGAGAGAGAGAGAGAGAGAGAGAGAGAGAGGGTAAGAAGGTGAATATAGAGGATAGGAAGGTGGGAGAGTTAGGAATGAATACTGAATATATCCTATGGGGGAGTATTAGCAGCCATTCTGTAGCAGTCATTGTTACATTCATGATTGTGATTGTCATTGATGTCAACACAGTGATCTACTGAAGATTAGCAGAGAAGCAGATAGTGTTTGAGTTAGCGCACTTGGGATATTGAAGATGAAGCTATGTAGAGTAGGGGAACTACTCTATGATGTGTTATAAGTTCATGGTTAAGAGCGCAGATAGTAATAATTTTATTCATGGAAGTTATGAGCATTTCTGTGGAAGCAGTGTTCTTGAGTAGCGGTTTGTGGAAATCGGAAGATATCTCCTAATCAGGATGGAATCTGGTTATGTGTAGTTAGAGAGAACTTGAAGACATGTTGATAGTGACGTGGATGATAGTGCAAGATCCAAGGTCACACGAATGAAGAATTATAGTGATTGGAAGCCAACAGTTTTGTGTAATTTTGATGTAACATGTGGAAATTTTTATTTTGTAATTTGTATGCTGACTCATTTGTAATTACTTGAGTGTGGTATAAAGGAAGAAATGTTTTCCTTATTGGAATGTGTAATGAAATGATATAGTGTGATGAATGTAAGCAAAATTATGGAAGAGGATATGTGAAGTACTGAGATCTGGTATTGAGATCTAAAGAAGGAGTTAGTGCAGTTTGGCACAGTCAGAGGAGTATTGAATTGTTGAAGTCAGTAATCTCTTGTTATTATTCTATTGAGTAATACAAAGATTAGTTGGACAGTGAGTTCAGTGATCTTACCCTAAAGCTGTTTGGGCAGTGGGTCCTTCTGTCTTCCATAAACTCCTAACAGAGTTAGAATCTTTTAACAGGGATTCAAAATCTCCTAACAGGGATTCATATGTACTGAATGTATTTCATAAGACTCCTAACAGAGTCCATCCTCTCACAAAGAATATTAATATTAGTGCATCTTTTATGGGCATCATTCCCACTAGGGTTTACTCTTTGATCAAGAGGTTCCCTAGTCAACATATCTCGTGTCATTGTGTTAATGCATATGAATATCTTTCTATGGTTGTTAGTTACATTGCTTACATGGTTAAAATCTATTGAAGTTGATAAAAGTTATATTTCGTAGATAACTGATTCACCCCCCCCTCTCAATTATCTTGGTGGACTTTACTTTCTAACAATTAGTATCAGAGCGGCAGGTCCTTGAAGGAAATGTTTAACAGCTTAAGGAGATCCATGGTGAATTTCAAGAAAGAAAGCCCTAAGTTTGATGGAGTAAATTCTGATAGTTGGAAAGAAAAGATGAATACACATCTACTGTGTTTAGGACTAGGTTATTGGTTGATTACAAAGAATCAGAAGACTATCATTGATGAGGATAATATTGAAACATGTACTAATGAGGAAAGAGATATATTCATGTGTAACATACTTGCTAGAGAAGCTCTTTTGTCAGCCCTTCCAGAGAATGAGTACAGTCAGATAAACTATTTGAAAACATCTCCTGAAATTTGGTTAGCTTTACACTCTACTTTTGAAGGTGATGAACATGCAAAGAAAGTCATATTACATAATTGGAAATGTGCATTTGAAGATATAAGAATGATGGAAGATGAATATGTTAGAAGCTATATTGGTAGAATGTCAGTGATTTTTACAGGTATAAAATCTTGTGGAGGAACAAAGACAGAGAATGAGGTGATATGGAAAATTCTGAGGACATTGACTCCTGCATTTAAGCAGACAACACAGATGATTGAAAAAAATACCTTGTACTACAAACTTTACAAGAGAGACTCTTCTTGGAAGATTGGAAGTAGCAGAAATGAACCTGAGGTTATCAGGAGACTTACCTAGAATGGAGACAACATTCAGTGCTCTTAGTATTCACCGTACTTTGTCAAGAAGCATCAGTGTGAGTGGAGATTATGCTAGCAACAATAGATCTAGAAATGAAGAAGATAGAAAGATTGAAGAAGGTATTGCCTTGCTTGTGAAGAGAGAACCAGACGGTAAGAAAATTTTTAAATGTTGGACTTGTCAAGAATTTGGTCATTTTGTATCTAAATGTCCTAAGAGAGTTAAAAAGTATAGGAAGAACTTTAATCCTAGAAGATCTAAATAATGTTACTATGCAAATGATGAAGAACTTGAAACTAGTTTGGAGAAATCTTTGAGTGAAAGTGATACTGAGAATAATGATTATATAGGATTTGTAGCAATTAAAGAAGAAAATCCCAAAATTGAAATTAAGGAAGAAAAGGCTTTAGTTTCTCAAGTAGAAAATAAAGCTGATTTGATTATAGATAGTGGTTGTTTACATCATATGACTAGAGACATGAAAAAGTTCATAAAGTTTAACAATTATGATGGAGGAGTTGTTAGAGTTGGAAACAATGCACCTTGTTTGATTAAAGGTATAGGATCTATTACTCTTGATGGAAAGACTAATACTGATGATGTTTACTTTTTGGATGGTTTGAAACATAATCTTTTGAGTGTTGGATAGTTAGTTGATAAGGGATATCAAGTTTGGTTTACTGAGAAAACTTGTGTAATTAAAGACAAATATGGAAATTTGATTGGTACTGGATCTAGAACCAGAGGTAATGTATTTCAGTTGAATCCTACTGAGATGACATGTTTGATTACTAAGATTGATGAAAATTATTTATGGCATAGAAGATTTTCTCATATAAATTTTGATAACATTGTGAAAGTGAGTACTACACTTGCAGTAAGAGATTTCCCTAAAATTATGACGCCTACTAAAATGATTTGCAAGGAATGTGTGATGGCTAAACATAAGAGAAGCTCATTTCCTAGTAAGAAGTTTACAATAGCAAAGAAGTTGGAGATTGTTCATACAGACTTGAGCGGTCCTACAAGGACTAGAGGATTCTATGGAGAAAGGTATTTTATGATTCTTGTTGATGAATTTACAAGAATGATGTGGATTGCATTTCTTAAAGAAAAATCTGAAGCATTTGATAAGTTTAAGATCATTAAGAATAAAGTTGAGAATGAATCTGGAATGAAGATTAAATGTTTGAGATCAAATAGAGGTGGAGAATTTACTTCAAGAGAATTTAACACTTTTTGTGAAGTGAATGGTATTAAGAGACAATTTTCAGCCCCTAGGACACCTGGACAAAATGGTATTGCAAAAAAGAGGAACAGATCAGTGACTGAAGCAGCAAGATCTATGTTATTTGAGAATGACTTAGTAAAGATATTCTAGAGAGAAGTAGTGAACACAATAGTGTATACAATGAACAAAGTACAAATCAGAGTAGACACAGACAAGACACCCTATGAACTATGGTTTGGACATGCACCATCAGTTAAGTATTTTAGAATTTTTGGAAGCAAATGTTATATGAAGAGAGATGATGACATTGGAAAGTTTGATCCTAGAAGTGATGAAGGTATATTTCTTGGATATTCATTGAAAAGCAAAACTTATAGATGTTACAATAAGAGAACTAAGACTATTGTTGAGAGCACAAATGTAAAATTTGATGAAAAGTTCAAAATTCAGGAAAGAATGCTTGATTATGAATTAGATGAAGGAACTCATCTTGAACCTAACATTGAGACTACTGAATTGTTCTATGAAACTGACAATGATTTTTTGAATCAAATCCACAATGAGATTATTGAAGAGCTGACACATAAAGTGAGATCTAAGACAATGACACCTAATAGGCATTTATCAATTAATCATCCTGTTAAGTAGATTATTGGAAGCATAGACAGAGGATTTCTAACTCGAAATAAGGTACAAGAATAATTATGTTTGATTTCTCAAATTGAACCTAAATCTACTAGTGAATCTTGTGGAGATGAACATCGGATTAAAGCTATGAAAGAAGAACTAGATCAAATTGAAAAGAACAAGACATGGGAATTGGTACTGAATGAGGTTAAAATGTATTCAACATCATTCATTTGTTTTAAGGGGGGAAATATGAGATCTATTCTCAAACCCAAATTCCCCACAAGGAGATCCAATTTGATCAACCTAGAGGTTAATACACAATCGAATCAATTTATGGGTAATATGGAAGAAAGAACAAATCTGATGTTTCCCCTAGGTAGAAAATGTGTTATACTTGAAATTGAAATAATTAAAGTGCAAATACTAACCTTGAATTAGGGAAGATCTGGAAAATGCTAAATTCTGGCTTCTGTATGAACTTTTTGAAGATTCTATCACTTGTTCTGGACTGGAAATGTTGAGGCAGACAAAACCCAGAAATCTTTTCTCCAAATTCACATAGGTCGACTTTGACCTTTTAAAAGGTCAAAGACCACATTATTTATTTGAAGTCCGATTCTGATTTTGTTCACAGATCTTGAAAGATTGCCGAAAAGGGTATTCAAATTCGCTCTCAGATCTGAGATTTCGCACCTGTACCTACAAGAAAATGGGGGGTTTGCCTTGGTCAAACCCCAATTTAGGAATTAACCTTGAAATTGAATTGAAATGTATAGTGCATAAACAAAGTAATTGAAACAAATCACCTTGCTTATGTTGAAGTCCTTGAAGAGGATTTGAATCCTCAAATCCACAAGTAGGAATGCTTCAATGGATGGCAAGATGTCTCTAATCAATGGTATTTTGATCTTCAACACCAATCTTGATTTGATCTTTGCATATGCAAAGGCTTGAATGGATGGAGAATGATGGATCTTCAAGGGGGATCCAAAGAGATTGAATCCTTCAATAGCTAACAATGGATCTCCTTGAGGATGAATGCTTGAACACTTGGATGCTTGAATGCTTGAAGACTTGAGATGTGATGTTGCTTGAGTGTTGATGTGAAAATGAGAGAGGAAGACCTCCTTTTATAGTGATCTAGGGCACACTCCTCTAGATGGGCCACCTTGGAGAATTAAATCCCAATTAGGTCCTCACCTTTAGAAAATATACCTTGATTAAATGCAAATTAAAGGATTTACCATTTCGGAGCCCAAAACAGCTGATCTGGAGGCAAAGAAATAATTATCCCAAAAGCTAAATTATCGAAAAATGACAATTTGAAATCCTGGCAGGAAGAGGTCAAGGTCGAGGTCGACCTTGACCTAGTCAAGGTCAAGGTCGACTTTGACCTCAAACCCTAACTTTGTCAGGATTTGGAACAAAGGTTCCAAGAGATGCCAGAAACTTAGAAATTGATATCCAAACAGGACCCACTATCAGGAACATACATAAAATCCTTTGTTTGATGTGATGAAGGACTAGGAGGTCTCATTTCTGAACCCTACCTAGAAAATAGAGCCATGGAAGAGGGAAAATTAGGAAAGTCCTTAAGACCTTAACTCTAATTTCACCTAGAATGAAGAAATCAAGTGTGGAGAAGAAGTGGAAAGCGGGGAGAAAGCCAAATACATGCAAAGACCTAATCAAGGCACTTAACATGACCCCAAACCACTTACTCGAAGGGCTAAACACTCTTAACATGGAAGTGCTTCCATTTTAAGACGATACAGGTACCTAGACCTAAAGATAAGAATGTTATTGGAACAAAATGGGTATTCAGAAATAAGATGAATGAACAAGGAGAAGTAGTAAGGAACAAAGAGAGATTGGAATGTAAAGGATACTCAAAATGATAAGGAATTGACTATGAAGAAACCTTTGCGCTAGTAGAAAAAATTGAAGCAGTAAGAATGTTTTTGGCTTATGCAGCTTACAAGAAATTCAAAGTGTATCAGATGGATGTGAAGTCAACATTTCTGAATGGAGAGTTGGAAGAACAAGTTTACATTGATCAGCCTAAAGGTTTTCCTTTAACTCAAGAAGGAGACATGGTATGTAAATTGAAGAAATATTTATATGGACTGAAGCAAGCACCTAGAACTTGGTATGCGAGATTGGATAAGTATTTGTTGAAATTAGGATTTACAAAAGGACCAACTGATATAAACTTGTACACAAAAGAAATTGAAAATGGTTTGTTGATTGTAGTTATTTTTGTTGATGATATTATCTTTGGAGGAGAAGATGAAGCTAGTGATAAATTTGTAGATGAAATAAAGACTAAATTTGAAATGAGTATGATTGGTGAAATGAAATACTTTTTGGGGTTGCAGATAACACAAAATAGTGATGGTATCTTTTTAAGTCAGACAAAGTACTTTAATGATTTATTGAAAAGATTTGGAATGGATAACTGTAAACTAGTTGGAACACCTATGGTAACTGGACACAAGTTATCTAGCACAGATGAGACTTCTGCAGTGGAACAAAAGAAGTACAGATCTATGATTGGAGGATTGCAGTATTTGACTCATACAAGACCTGATATAGCACATTTAGTTGGAATTGTAGCAAGATTTCAAGCTAAACCTAGAGAATCACATTATGCAGCAGTGAAGAGGATACTAAGGTACTTAAGAGGCACAATTGAGTATGGATTGTGGTATGAAAAATCTGATGATTTTACCCTATGTGCATATATAGATGTTGATTGGGGAGGTAGTTTTGATGATAAAAAGAGCACCAGTGGAGGAGCATTTTTCCTTGGAGGAAGATTGGTTTCTTGGCTAAGAAAGAAGCATAATTTTATTTCATAGAGCATAATAGAAGTAGAGTATGTAGCAGTAGCAAACAAATGTAACCAAATAATTTGGATGAAACAAATGTTGAAGGATATTGGAGTAAAATTTGTTGAACCTATTGTTATACATTGTGATAATACTAGTACAATTAGTATGTCTAAGAACCCTGTGTTAAATTCTAAGACAAAGCATATAGAGATAAAGTATCATGTAGTGAGAGAGAAAGTTGCTGAGAAAGAAGTTAGACTTGAGTACATAAGCACAAAGGAGCAAATAGCAGATATATTTATAAAACCTTTTCCGAAGGATACATTTGAGTATCTGAGAGGTATGCTTGGGGTTATGCCCCAACCTACTTTTGAGAAGTGATGCAGATTGTTGCATCCATCCAGTGGTATATGAGCCTTATTTTTCTTCTGGATTGGATGTTGCTACTTCCTTTATGGGGGAGTATGTGTATTTGAGCTGATTCATGAGGACTCTAGTGAATGTATTTTCTAAATAGTGTCTTTCGACATTGAAGTTGTTGTTGACATAATGATGAAATTTCTGTCATTGATGTCAATGGGAGAGAAGTGTACATGAAAAAACCATTTGTACCATTTTTTGGAGAGAACTAAATAGGAAAACAAAGCAATATTTGATTGATGAAGAGGATTTGAAACTATTTTTCAAAGCAGTAGTGTTGCAATATTGGATTTATGGAACTTGGATGTTTTTTCATCTATGTTTCCATCAATGCCAATGGGGGAGATTGTTAGGAATGAATGTTGAATATATCCTATGGGGGAGTATTAGCATCCATTCTGTAGCAGTCATTGTTGCATTCATGATTGTGATTGTCATTGATGTCAATACAGTGACCTACTGAAGATTAGCAGAGAAGTAGACATTGTTTGAGTTAGCACACTTGGGATATTGAAGATGAAGCTATGAGGAGTTGGGGAATTACTCTATGATGTGTTATAAGTTCATGGTTAATAGTGTAGATGATAATTATTTTATTCATGGAATTTATGAGCTTTTCAATGGAAGTAGTATTCAGGCAGTGTTCCTGAGTAGAAGTTTGTGGAAATTGGATGATATCTCCTAATTAGGGATGGAATCTAGTTATGCATAGTTAGAGAGCAGTTGAAGACATGTTGATAGTGATGTGGATGACAATGCAAGATTCGAGGTCGCACGAGTGAAAAATTATAGTGATTGGAAGCCGACAGTTTTGTGTAATTTTGATGTAACGCGTGGAAACTTTTATTTTGTAATTTGTATGCCAACTAATTTGTAATTACTTGAGTGTGGTATAAAGGAAGGAATGTTTTCCTTATTGTAATGTGTAATGAAATGATATAGTGTGATGAATGTAAGTGAAATTATGGAGGAGGATATGCGAAGTACTGAGATCTGGTATTGAGATCTGAAGGAGTTAGTACGGTTTGGCACAGTCAAAGGAGTATTGAATTGTTGAGGTCAGTAATCTCTTGGTATTATTCTATTGAGTAATACAAAGATCAGTTGGATAGTGATTTCAATGATCTTACCCTGAAGCTGTTTGGGCAGTGGGTCCTTCTGTCTTCCATAAATTCCTAACATAGTTAGAATATTTTAACAGAGAATCAAAATATTCTAATAGGGATTCATATGTACTGAATGTATTTCATAAGACTCCTAACAGATTCCATCCTCTCACAAGGAATATTCATATTAGTGCATCTTTTGTGGGAATCATTCCCACCGGGGTTTACTCTTTGATCAAGAGGTTCCCTAGTCAACATATCTTGTGTCATTATGTTAATGTGTATGAATATCTTTCTATGGTTGTTAGTTACATTGCTTACATGGTTAAAATGTATTAAAGTTGATAAAAGTTATATTTCTCAGATAATTGATTCACCCCCCCCTCTCAGTTATCTTGATGGACTTTACTTTCTAATAGGGAGAGAGCATATCTGTGTGCGAGAGAGAGAGGGGGGGTGACATAGGGTGATAAGGAAAAATATAGAGGGTAGGAAGGTGGGAGAGAGCATATGTATGTGTATGAGAGAGAGAGAGAGAGAGAGAGAGAGAAGGGGAATATAGAAAGTAGGAAGATAGGAGAGAGCATATGTGTGTGTGAAAGAGAGAGGGGAGGAAAGAGGGTAATAAGGAAAAATATAGAGGGTAGGAAGGTGGGAGAGAGTGTATGTGTGTGTATGAGAGAGAGAGAGAGAGAGAGAGAGAGGAGAGAGAGAGAGAGAGAGAGAGAGAGAGAGAGAGGGTGATGAGTGAGAGAGAGAGAGAGAGAGAGAGAGAGAGGGGGGGGAGAGGGGGTGATCATAGAGAGAGAGAGAGAGAGGCTTGGATTTGCTGTGGAGATCCAACCCAAAGGCTTGGAGGATTCAAATAAGCCTGAGACGTGTTTTCCAATAGACATACAAGAAATCCACATCTTTTCTTGTGTGCTCCTCGCTAGGTTTTCTTGTGGTTCAATAATGTCAAAATTAGATGACATGATATTGTAGATCTCTCTGTTAGCTATCTAACCATATAATTTTTTTTGAATTATGATTATGTTAAGCTTTTGATCTCTAATTTCTTTTGTATGTATGTCTGATTTTTCTCAAAAACCAACGTGTAGTATTTCGGTCATAGATTTTGACTTGTTCGTCAAATTTTGTAACAAGTTACCTTTTTAGAAACTAGACTCCATTCTCTCTCTCTCTCTCTCATCACTCTCACTCCCCCCCCCCCTCTCTCTCTCTGACTATTTCTCATCACTATTTAAATCTATGACTTAAATAGGGTTCACGCCCTATGGAAGTCATAAATTTGAATAGTGATAGCGCACTTTAGCATGAGCATGCTTTGTAATGAATTGGAATGCACCAAGCCTAAGGCTTGGATTTGGTTTGGAGATCCAACCCAAAGGCTTGGAGGATTCAAATAAGCCTGAGATGTGTTTTCCAGCAGACATACAAGAAATCCACATCTTTTCTTATGTGCTCCTCACCAGGTTTTCTTGTGGTTCAATAATGTCAAAATCAGACAACGTGATATTGTAGATCTCTCTATTAGCTATCTAACAATATAATTTTTTTTGAATTATGATTATGTTAAGCTTTTGATCTCTAATTTATTTTGTATGTATGTTTGATTTTTCTCAAAAACCAACGTGTAGTATTTTGGTTATAGATTTTGCCTCGTTTGTTGAATTTTGTAACAAGTTACTTTTTTAGAAACTAGACTCCATTCTACACATTTTAAGAAAAAGAAAGTTTGATTTTCGATTAGTTTTAAATGATTTCTAGGGGGAGCACACAAAAATTTCACATTTTTCAGGATGTGTGCACTTCAGAAATTCACAAAAAATTATACATTCATTAAAAAATTAGCAGAAAAATCTGAGATAAACTACATGGTGTTAGCTAACTTCTCATTGGAGCGATTAAAAAAATTCAAAAAAAAAGTTAATATTTTAGGGGGAGCACACCAGACACTATGTTATGTTTTTTCACTAAAAATAGGACCACTTTTTGTGCTCCCCCCTTTTTGAGGGCCTTAATTTGCACCATTTAAAAAAAAAATTAGTTTAGAAACTAGATTCAAAGCATTACAACTCTTGTTCTTGTTGCATATTAAAATTTGGAGTCTAACTATCTTCAATTTCTCGTTGAAGTTCAGAGTTTGCTGATTTCAGGAAAAAGTGGCATCTTATACCCACTTTTTGGTCCCCCATATTTGTGCACTTACCCTGTTTCTCATATTTTCAAGCTTTCCTCATTATTTGAGAGATACTTTGACATCCACCTCCTACTTTAAAAATTATCATGTGAGCTCTTGAAATCTTGAGGTATATCTTCTTTTTCATAGTCTATGATCCATTTTACTTCTTACTAGCCTATTTTATACTACTATATTTCATACAAGGCTTATGCAATATATATTTACCATCTACCTTTGCATGTGAGATTCTCAAACACTTCATATAAATATATTTTATTCATATTGTACCTTCATTATCCTAAATTATAAGCACCTAATTAGTGTATAATTTATGCACTATTTGATAGCCACTTTAGTGTATTTTCGAGAGTTGGATCTCATATGGCACTTAATGGACACCTAAATTCGAATATGGGTCCTTTTTCTTTTTAGCCTTATTCAAAATTGAGGTTAGCCCTTATTTCTATGTGTGATCCTCTATTTTTCCTCTAATCCCATAATTCATTTTATTACGTAAGCCCTATATCACCATTTATGGAATTTATATTCTCTCCCGACCTTAGAATTGGTTATCCCTTGTTTTCCTACATCCTTTTATTTCTTGAGACTAATAGTCCTGATCTCGGCCCTTCTTGGATGGTATAGGTTGAAATTTTTGACCTATACCCCAAAGATTGGGCCCAAATTTGAGTTGGGTCTCCAGCCTGAAAAATCAGTGGAGGATTCAGATCCACAGTTGGCCTGGATGAGTTTTAACCCACAAGATGTTGTGAGGTATATAAACACCCTATCTCTCCTCATTTTTGTATTCATTATCCATTTTCAGCATTCTATTATCACAATCAAGCTATCAAGTACAAGGAAGTAAGTCAAGATCAAGAACCATCAAACAATCAAGCATTCCTTTCAAGAATTTAAGTTGTTTCTCTCCATATATCTAGCTTATTTCCCCACTGGAGGCCAAGAAAGGGAGTTTTCTATCAAGGAAGGAGATACACATTCATCTACATTCATTTAAGGCTCTCCTCAATCAACATTGTAGTGAATTATAACATCCATTCCATGAGGTTTTGTCTTTCATTATTTCCTTTTGGGTTTTTGTGTTAAGTCAAAGCTATTGCATCAATATATTTGATTACATTCAAAGGAGCATTTGCATCACAAAGGTATGATATAGTTCATTTACTATATCTAGCCATTGCAACATGACAACATGCTTTCTTTCATTTCATTTAATTCCAAGATTAATTCCTAAACAAGGTTTTGATTGAGGCAACCCCTTTATTAAGCATCCTTCCCTATTTTTCTATGTGTAGGAATAGGTGATGAAGATACCAGGACTTTTCAAGGTAGATCAAGAACAATTTAAGTGATCTTCAAAGTTTCACGCAAAAACCCTAGGTATAGGGCAAAAATTTTGACCTATACTTGGGTATAGGTCAAAAAACTTGACCTCTACTTTCATAAATATGCTCAAATTTTATTGGTCGACAAGTTACAGTCTTTAGATTCCAAAACACTGATTATTGTTATTTATGGGACTCCATTTTTTTGATATTCATATCTGAAGCAACATATTTCCTATTTTCAATTCTAGATCTACAATTCTTGTCCTAACATCATTTTCCATTTCAAAATCTTGTATTTAGCAAAGGAAACCATTGTCTCCATTTAGTGCTTGAGTCACCTCTTGATCCTATTAGGGGCATCTTCCTTCCGAATGTGCAATCTTTAAAAAGGTGAAGTGATCTTCCCCTTTGCATTATCTCTCTTTTCAAAATTGTACATTTTGGTGAACCTACTTGGTCTCATTTTTGTGCTTGATAAATCTTATAACCATTCATGGAGTTTACTAAGCTAGATTGGTGTGTCATAACCTATGTTGTTACATTCCTCCTTACTTCTCATTATTGATCACATGGAGTGAATCATAGTTTTAAGATTTTTTTATTTCTTCATGGTATTATTTTGTATGCTATTATGAGATTATCAAATATCTTTATTCCTTATAAGGCATATTTCAAGACTTTTATTAATATTTCATGTGATTTTATCATTCAAATTTTAACAAATGCATGGAATATGTGAATGAACCTAAATTTAACACCAATATAAACCATCATAATCCTATGTTTATGGTCTCTAGTCATCATGATGATATAGATTTAGTTGCTAATGATCTGATGCTAGTCATACCTAGATCCTCTCCTTCTCAACTCACATTAAAGGATAATCTCAGGGAGGCTAGTTTATACAATGATCTTAAAAAATTTCTTTTTATCAAAGCATTATTCATAATCCTAATGTTAATAACTTTCTTAATGATTTCTCTCCAATAATATTAAGTAGACAGGAAGATCATGATAAACCTTCTTCTTCTTCACCACCTAAAGAAGATAAGAATAGTGCTAGGAATCTCCCTAAAGAAAATATTCCTCCTTTATTTCTCTTTACACCACACATTTCCATAAATATCAAGATGAACCTCCTTCATGCTCTACATTAAAAGATAAATAAAATGTGGGATATGACATTATTGCTCAACAAGGTTACAATGGATTAGGTCTTGGCATTAATGAACAAGGTATTATGGTTCCTATAGATCCTCCTACATAATTCACTAGGTGTGGACTAGGTTTTATACCTCAAGATACCATGTTTCCTTCTTTTAATCCTTTTTGATCCGAACACAAACCTTTTTTTTGACATTATTTTACCAATACCATTCGTTGTCACACCTCATTTTGATGGGCGATTCACTTTAGCTAAGAGAATATTTTGGAGAATTAAATATGATCCTAAAATTTCTTTGAACCTTATAAAATTTTTCCAGTAAATCAAAGACCTTTTAATGGTTAATTTCTATGTCTTTTTCATCATAGCAATAAAAACTCTTGATTGTATTGAATTTAGGTAATTGGCTCAAGATTTGGTATATAGATCTCTCTTTTTTTCATAACAGATCTTATGCTTTTTCTTGATATCAAATACATACCTTATAATCTCTTTTCTCCTATTATTTTCTCTCCTTTATGTAAATTTAGGTAAAAAACTCCAATCTATACCCTCAAAAAGAGGCTCAATTTTTTTAGGTAGGCAGGTTATAGTCTTCAAATTCTAGAATGGTGAATACTGGTATTTTTGAGGTTCGTCTCTTCAATATTCAAATCTAAAGCAACATATTTCCTATTTCACATCTAGATCTACATTTCTTGTCTTAACATCACTTTCCTTTTCAAAATCGCATATTTAGTGAAGGAAACAATTGTCCCCATTTAGCACTTGAGTCACCTCTTGAGTTTACTAGGGGAATCTTCCTTTTGAATGTGAAATCTTTGAAAAGGTGAAGTGATCTTACTCTTTGAAATTTCTCCCTTTTAACCATTTTACAATACCATCTTCACAACCCTTGAAATGAAATCTCTTCTTGAATTTAATACAAAAATTGAATGCGCCTTGGGAAGATGTTCTTTTTAGTTTATTGTGGAGAAATTTCCCTATTTCTTACCTATTCCTAAGCCTTGTCTAGGCTTCTTTATCGTATGCTCATTCTACTACACAGAGAGTCGAATCTTCTAGTAGATAGAATCAAACTCCCTTCTCCAACTAAATATGCCCATTTGATAGGCTTGGTTTATGCTTCTTCATTTTGGATTTGTTACTTTTGGAGCATTTGTGAAGATAATGCCTAAAAAGGTTGTCTAGAAATTGTCCATTTGAACCTAGGTACCTTGGTTTTGTGCCTCCTAAGCCAAGAATTCACTCAAGAAGAAAATTCTAGACGCCTCTAGTTTGAATAGAACTAACTAAAGTGAATGAACACAAAGTAAACGAAAATCCAACCTACAATAGGTTATCGACTAATTAAAATATTATTAAGAAAATAGTTACTATATAATAACATCTATATGTTCTAGGTATTCTTATTTAATCATATTAAAAAATAAATTATTATTCAAGTAAACAATTACAAATCATTTTGATATTTCATTCATTAATTACATAAATATCTTAAATATATTGGTCAGTCTAAAAGACATAACAAATTGATGCTATAAATGTTCCTGCTTTCGTATCGGCTAGTGACTGTTTCCCTTTTGTGTTTATGTCTTGTTTCTTTTCTATAGGTGATGTTTCACAGTAGTCTCTAGAACTTTTATTCTCTATCTTTAAGATTTTGTACAAGGTTTTGGGTTCCTTTCAAAAAATGTTTTTACTTAATCAAAACAAACCACTGCTATAATTTTTAGTTTTAAAATGTAATTTTGTATATATAAATTTTATATTGAATACATCTTCTTCTCTAATTGTGATCGAGGGATACAACTACTGTTCAATGTTCTCTTGATAAAATATATTGTGTTATTCAACAAGTTCATGAAACAATTCATCCTTAGTGATGAGTATATACCTTATTGTGACCATCTTTTTTAGTCTAGAGTTTGTAGGCATTCCATTCTATGAATAATTCTATAATTTCCTATTTGATTTCTTATCTATCACCTATGGTGCCATATACTCTACAAATAAATAGAAAACATATTTTTTTATGTATCAAGAAATTTAACAATTTATTTCCATTGACCAAACAAATTTTGGTGCTACTAGACAAGTTTATTTATCTTTGTGTCAAAATGGAACTAAAATATATTTCTGACATGTGTTGGCATTGTGATGATTTTGATGAAGTGGTCACAGGTGATTGTGACTTTGTTTGTCATTGATGCAAACACACTCATATCATATTATTGGGACAATCGGTAAGGTCATTTCCTAATTGGTAAGAAGGAATCAACTAAGTATAGTGAGTGGTGTATAGGAAGAACAACTACAGATGGAGATTTTGGTATCGGTAATGTTTGAGAAGGAATTAAGTGGAGCGGTCTTAGACATAGTATGGATACACTCATACAACTTTATAGTTAGGATCGCAACTCATTGGGATGATCGATGAGCAAGCATTTCAGTCGTAGAAGAGGCTATAGCTTTATGAGTCTAAGTTATTGAGCTATTGGTGGTAGATCTTTGATTGGTGATGGGTATGGATATTTTGGTGTGTATACATATTATGGTGATTTGTCTTAGATGATAATGATTTGATGAGCTGTCATTTATATGCTTGAGGAAATCATGAAGGGAATATTCTAGAAGATGTTTGGTATAGTCAAAAGGCTTTGACTATTCTTGGGAATATCACATGTAAATCATATGATAGATTGATATGATGCTAGAAAACATTTTACAACATCGAGATATGTGTTTAGGTAAGATGTATTTGAGTGGAAGTTTAAAAGTTGAATTTTGGTGAAGATTAAGGTAGTGATAGTGATGTAAAGACTATCAATCTTACTATCTCAATCTACATGTTAATCCTTTATTGTCTTCCTAGACACTCATTAGAGGCTCATACTCTTCCAACACTCCAACAATAACATTGTCAACTTAATATAATAATATTAAGTTTGATATCAACCTCACCAATATACATTTTACCTTCATCCCGGGCTGAGACTGAACTCCATTACCATGCAGGTTGGCTCAAAACGAGCATGCATATATGAGTATAAGTTTTCCACCTTTTGCATTACAAAATATTGAGCTTGAACATAATGGTCTTTGTCGATTGTTATGGAAATGATAATTAATTACATTCCACCTTTCAAATATAATCTTCTCTGCACGTAGTTCTTCCATGATCTCTCCTCCATAGAGATTTTTGAAACACTTCCAGGGCTTCACATGACATAACCAATTTCATTAACTTTTTAATAACCATTTCATCTTTACCATTCCTTACGGCTTCCATCACAGTTGGTTCTACCTCAAGCCTAGATGTTCACCACCTTCCTTTTAACCGTCTGAAGATCGAAACCAATACATTAATGGTATATTGGTTCTTGAAAACCATTACAATTTGGAACCTATTCTCTGGCTAGCCATCATTCCATTCGGGACTATTGGGAACCCAAAACATAAACAAGTTAACCATCTCACATCAGTTTATGAATAATGGTTCTTGGAAACACCATTTTAATATCTCTATTCTTGAACTAACACTTGGCTTTTAAAACATTTCCCTATTACATAGAACCATTTCTTGCCATCCCAAATCAGGACTGTCACAAAAATTGATTCATAGAAAAAACATCTTCTTTGTTAAAATGAAATCAAAACCATATAATAACAATGAATCGATAATGAAGAACCAAATCTGCATCAACTTGGCTGATAAAATAAACATTAACGTCCCAAATGGGGACTCTCATGGAAAATCAAACATAAGCCAATATGGATCATTAGATGTTGATTTCCAATAACTCAAACAAAACTGATTCATAACCAAAACAAATTCTTGAATATCGACTCCAATCAATAAAGAGAAACCTAATTCATTTTCATTGTTATATTCTTCATAACAAAGATCAAAAGTTGATGACATTGAACACATAAAACTTAAATAAAATACATTTCATTCATAGTCAAGGCCAACAAAATATTAATGGCTCTTTGGCTGTAGGCCAGAGAGCCTGATTCTTTCAAATCCTCTACAATATATCTGTAACCTCTCTTTTGACTCCCCCTTGCGATTACATTATGATGTTTATTTAAAGCTAATTCATGATGGTTACAAACCATTTATCTACTCTATGACCATTCATATTCTATTCGACCTATAGGTCATATAGTTCCTTTTCGAATACATTTGAATGCAACTTAATAATTGAACCATTTAGTGACATAGTGCCATACTTTTTAAACTTACTTCATACATAGACATTTCTCGACATGATTTAAATGATCTAAAATTTGAAGGTGGTGGTGCATTTGCACCATACACCTGAGCTTCAAAATTTCCATGTCCCATGGAAATGCCTTGGTGAGTTGCTGCAATAATTCAGCCTCTTTGTCTACATTCGATCGATGCCTCCACTGATTCCATTCTTTCCTTCAACTCTGACTCCTATCAACAAAGTTAGGTTGTTGCCTCCAATGGTGCTTCTCCATTCTACAGTCCACTCCTCCATGTTGCATCAAAACCACTGCCCCTCACCTGGGAGTCCCTCATGCCTCTCTCCCTAGTCTATTGGTGACACACAAGACCATCCCATGGCCTTTCGTAGACCTTCCTTTCCACCCACTTGCAGTTGAATGAACTAGCACCAATCTGAAACCATAAACTGCATGCTAGGTCCTGGTGTGAATCCTCACACTCTCAAGAGCTTCTAGCTCTGATGCCATTCAGATGCAGAGACTATCGATCTTACTATCTCAATCTACACGTTAATCCTTTATTATCTTCCTAGACATTCATTAGAGGCTCGTACTAATCCAACACTCCAATAATAACATTGTCAACTTAATATAATAATATTAACTTTGATATCAACCTCACCAACATATATTTACCTTCATCCCAGGCCAAGATTGAACTCCATTACCATGCGGGTCGGCTCAACATGAGCATGCATATATGAGTATAAGTTCACCACCTTTTTCATTACCAAATACCACGATCGAACATAATGGTCTTTGCCTATTGTTATGGAAATGATAATTAATTACATTCCACCTTTCAAATATAATCTTCTCTACGTGTAGTTCTTCCACGATCTCTCCTCCATAGAGATTTTTGAAACACTTCCATGGCTTCACATGACTTAACCAATTTCATTAACTTTTTAATAACCGTTTCATCTTTACCATGCCTTACGGCTTCCATCATGGCTGGTTCTACCTCAAACATAGATGTTCACCACCTTCCTGATGACCTTCTGAGGATTGAAGCCAATACAATAATGGTATACTGGTTCTTGAAAATTGTTACAACTTCAAACCCGTTCTCTGGCCATCCATCATTCCATTCGGGACTTTTGGGAACCCGAAACATAAACAAGCTGACCATCTCACATCAGTTTATGAATAATGGTTCTTGGAAACACCATTTTAATATCTCTATTCTTGAACTAACACTTGGCTTCTAAAATATTTCCCTATCACATAGAACCATTTCTTGCATCCCAAATTGGGACTGTCACAAAAACCAATTCATAACAAAAACATCTTCTTTGTTAAAATGAGATCAAAACAACATAATAACAATGAATCGATAATGAAGAACCAAATCTGCATCAACTTGGTTGATAAAATGAATATTAACATCCCAAATGGGGACTATCATGGAAAGTCAAACATAAACCAATATGGATAATTGGATGTTGATTTCCAATAACTAAAACAAAACTGATTCATAACCAAAAAAAATTCTTTAATATCGACTCCCATCAATAAAGAGAAACCTAATTCATTTTCATTGTTATATTCTTTGTATCTGAGATCAAAAGCCGATGATAGAGAACACATAAAACTTAAATAAAATACATTTTATTCATAGTCAAGGACAACAAAATATTAATGGCTCTCTGGATGTAGGCCAGAGAGCCTGATTCTTTCAAATCCTCTATAATATATCTAAAACCTCTTTGTTGACTCCCCCTTGCGATTGCATTATGTAGTCTATTTAAAGACAATTCATGACGGTTACAAACCGTTCATCTACTCTATGACCATTCATATTCTATTCGACCTATACGTCAATATGCCTTTTCAAGTACATTTGAATGTAACTTAATAATTGAACCATTTAGTGACATAGTGCCATACTTTTTAAACTGACTTCATACATACACATTTCTCGACATGATTTAAATGATCTAAAATTTGAATGTGGCGATGCCTCTACACCAAATAGTTGAGTAATTATTGGGTACTTCTCTTATTGAAAAGGTTGTTCATAGTTGTTTTTGGTGGATGATTGTATGAAGTGAAATTCATGATTGCTAGGGTTGAGATCAGGATTATGGGAAGAGGCAAATAAGAGAGAAGTAATAGAGAGCATAGAACATATTGGATCTGATAGGAGAGGAGTGCTACATCCAGATCATTTATTGTTGTTTGCTAATAGTTGTAGCAAGCTAAATCCCTTAACCATGTGGACTTTAACAAGTCTTCTATTGTAAATCCCTTAACTAGGTAGACTCACAAAAATGGTCTTAAATCCTCTAGCAAGGTATATCTTAACAAATATCATTGTACTTCTAACAATGTACTAGTCACTCCTAATAGGGTAAACCCTCAGAAAGGGTGTTTGTAGCTCCTAACAAGGCAAACCTTTTTACTACAATGAAGGTCTTATGGGTATCATCCCTAATGTGGTTTTCTTCCTCTAGCCGAGGGTTTCCACATGAAAAATCAATGTATTATGTGTGATGCATGTGTGGATTTTTGATGTTATTTACTTCTATTTCAGTGCATCAGTTATATGTTTTGTTATTTGGATTTTTTTTTAAAGTTAATCATAATTATAGTTAAATTAGTAGGTTACCTATTTGTATTGATTCACCCTCCCCCCTCTCAGTACTATCAAATACTAACAATTAGTATCAAATATTTGGTCATCTTTGTGATAAGCCTAATAGCTTGAGGGAAATATCCACAATCATGGATAATTACAATTATGGGACACAACTTGAGGATGCACAAAAAAATGATCAATGAGCTTTAAGAAAAGTTGAATAAGTCACTTGCCATAAGAATAAAAATTATTGAGCAAATGAATGAAAGCTAGGATTACATTGAGAAACTATCCAAAGGTAGTATGTCTAAAGAATCTAAAGAAGCAATTGCACATCTGATGGATAAGAACAAGAAACTTAAAGAAGAAGTGGAAAATATGAAAAGAGAGCTTGAAAGGTAGTCTATTAGGATGTCTGAAGACCTTGAAGAAAAAAGAAGATGCCAAGAAAGTTATCGAGGATGCATTAAAGGAAAGGGAGGAACAATTCTCTAGGATATCTAAAGGGAATGCTATCATGAATGGGCACCTTCATGACACTGTTGGAGATTTTCCAGCAAGCCAATGCTTATTGTATGTTTGTCATTGATGACAACATATGGTAAGTAGCATGCGTGGAGGACTTATGTATTAAGCCTTAAGTATATGAAGCATGGACATGTTATCAACATGATATCATGTACGCAGAGGTTAATTGTTAGTACAGACAGTTATGCACCAACTTGGGTCAGTAGTGTTCCTGACAGAGTTACAGGCAGTGTTCTATGAGTGATTGTACGTACAGTTATCATGGAGCCTTGCATGTTATGTGATGAAGACATGTTAGTGATGTTACATTCATGAACGCAAAGTCTAATGATTAGTAGAAGTGAAGTTATGAAGTCGCTATTTACCAGTAGCAGTTTGTTGTGTTTATCCAGAAGAGCCGACAGAGATTTTATTAGTACAGGAGTTGCACCTATCATTTCAGTATGTGCCCTTGGATTAGTGATTAGAAGAGAGTACAAAATGTTTAGTTAAGAGTGCATGATGTAATTCAACTTAAGGAGAAAGATTTAGTTACTTTGGTAGAGCCGATAGTGTGTAGTGCATGTCTATAATTATTAATATTAGACAAGTCCCAGATTGTGTTCCGTGCTTAGTAGAGTTGACATAATTATTATTGGACTATGTTATGGTTTCTCTAATATGATTTCAAGATGGTTCTAATAGGTTGACTTGATTATTTCATTTAGAGGAAAGATATTTATAGGCAGTCATTTGTGATTGCAAAAGCATGGTTTAGAGTTGATTGTTAAGAACAGAGCAGAGTGTGCGAAGTGTTGAGTAATCAGAAGAAGGTCTATGTGACCAAGTAAAGAGTGTATGATATATATTGGAACTGATCTAGATAGTGTTGGAAATATTCAAGACTATCTAGGTTACTGAGAGGGGAGGGGTGAATCAGTAACTTCAAAACTTTTAACAGATTCAGATCTTAATAATATTAGATTGATAATCTGACTGCATGCATGAGTAACAGAAAGAATAAAACATTCATAACACTTTGAACACAGAGATTTGGTGACCCAGAAACCTTCCAAGTAGAAAGTAAAACTGGGGTGGGGATGATACCCACAAAAATTCAATACTACAGTATAAAGTTTGCTGGTTAAGGCTTACAATGATCACTTCTGATGATTTTCCCTGTTAGGAGCAATAAGGACTGCTAGGTCCACCTTGTTAGAGGATTTAAAAACATACAATGAAGTATGCACTCGGTTAAGAGATTTTACAAAGACTGTTAAGTCTACTCGGTTAAAGAATTTCAAGTTGATTCACCTGTTAGGATGAAACAGTAGATCTCTTACTTGCAACTATACTTGCTGATTGAGATTCTCTGATGTACTGATCACCTTCTGTGATGGATAGATCTTTGCTGCTTCTTAAACTGCTGTAGCCCTTTGTAATTCACTTATCTCTACCTTTCTCTCTTTTTCATACTTCACTATTTTTTTTCACTTTGGATATGATATAAAACATTATTTATATATCAATCTAAAACAACTACAACATAATTACAAAGTTGGCTCTTAAACAAGCTAACACAAATATTACTGAGTCGGCCCAAATATAGTGACTCAGTTACTGCAAACTAACTCGGTGACTTTCTGATACTCGGCATCCACTGCATTACTTGGCATCATCATGCACTCGGTAGAAGTGGAGGCACGTTCCATACTAACCACTCGATTGTAGTTTCAAACACGGTATATACTGGAGACTCGGTAGATATAGTGTCACTCGGTAAACACTGTTCTGCTCGGTAAGCATTGTTCTGCTCGGTAAGCACTCAGAGTCAGAATAAGTGTTGTCACTGATGAAAATCATAATTAATGCCAACAGATAGTAGGTCAAAGCATAGTTCACCAAGATCTAGATATAGTGTGTATCTGTTAAAAAAAAGGTTGTAGCCTTCACCCATTTGAGCAGCGTGCTCTCAAACAGTGCGTCCTCACCCCTAGATGGGTTAATTGTAAAAGAATCCTAACAGGATCCGACCCTTGACAAGGTCACTATACTAAATGCATTGTAAAGACAACTCCTAATAGGGTTAAGGATCTTCTAACAAGGATCATAATACACTAGTGCAGATTATTAGTGGGTGTCCATTCCCACCAGGGTTTTTACCTATTTTGGTTTCCCTGTAACCAAAATATTTGTGTTGTGTTCAAGTGTTCTTTCATTGTGTTTATGCTTTATGTTTAAGTGTACTTAATTGGACAAAGAATTGAAACTTGTAGATAACTGATTCACCCCCCCCCCCCCCTCTTAGTTATCTCTTAGGACTATTCCTAACAATTGGTATCAGAGCCAATTGCCTTAGAGAGAAATTTTAACAGCTTTAGGTTGATCAGATGGCATTCTTTAGAAAAGATAGTCCTAAGTTTGATGGAGAGAATTATCTTGATTGGAAGAACAAGATGATGACACACTTGCAGTGCATTTCTTTTGAAGTTTTTAAAGTAGCTATCAAAGAAGTTCAGATCCCCTCTCTAGAAAACGTTGCAAAGGAAGATGTTACTGGTAAGTAGAAGGATTTATTCCATCAGAATGCAATAGCCAAAGAATCCCTTATCAATGCCCTATCTGATAGTGAGTTCTTAGAGATAAAGAAAGTAGACAGCCTACAAGATATGGAAGAACCTAGAAGACATGTTTGAAGGAGATAAACAAGTGAAGGATGTGCGCAAAAAAACATGGAAGAAAAGATACAATACATAAGAGATGCTACCTGAAGAAAACATTAGAGCTTACAACCAAAGGATCAATGAAGCAGTCGTTGGAATCAGAAACAATGGGGGAGAAATCTATGAAGAAGACATTATGGATAAATTGATGACTACTCTCACCGCAGAGTATGAAAACAAGATCAACATCCTTGATGAGACCATACAACTTACATCAAATTTCAAAAGACAGACCTTGATCAGCAAAATTTTAGCTTTGATATTTAAAGATTGCAGACATAACCTAAAAATGAGACAACCTTCAAAGCAACAGTCCATGGTAATAAATCGGCAAACACTTCTGGTAATTTTGATGATGATGATGATGAAGAAAAAACACTAGATGATTTCATTGCTATGATTGCTAAAAGAGAAAAGAAAGGAAAAGGGAAATATGAAGGTCAATTTCGATTTAAATTCTTTTCATGTAATAAGATTTGTCACTTTGCATCTAAGTGTCCTACAAGAGCTAAAAGGTTAAAAAATGACTACAAGCCTAAATACTCAAAGGAATGTTACTATGCTGGAGATGGAGTATCATATGATGATTCAGCTGAAGAATAAATTGGATTCATTGATATTATAGAGAAAAATGAATAATAAGATACACCATGAAGATGAGAAAAAGGAACAAGAGCTAGCATTGATTTCACAAGATGATATAAGGGTAAGTGCACAAAGATGCGCTACAAAAAAGGGGGTATAAGATGCCACTTTTTTCCTGAAATCAGCAAACTCTGAACTTCAACAAGAAATTCAAGATAGTTAGACTCAAAATTTTAAGATGTGACAAAAAAAAGAGTTGTAATACTCTGAATCTAGTTCCTAAACTACTAACTTATTTTGAAAATGGTGTAGATTAAGGCCCTTAAAAAGGGGGAGCACAAAAAGTGGTCCTATTTTTTGTCCCAAAACATAACATAGCGTTTGGTGTGCTCCCCCTAAAATGTTCACTTTTTAAAAAATAATTTTAATCGCTCTAGTGAAAAGTTAGCTAACACCATGTATTATATCATGGATTTTTTTGGTAATTTTTTGATGAATGTATAATTTTTGGTGAATTTACGAAGTGCACACATCCTGAAAACATGAAATTTTTATGTGCTCCCCCTAGAAATCATTTAAAACTAATCGAAAATCAATTTTTTTTTTTGAAGTGTGTAGAATGGAGTCTAGTTTCTAAAAATGTAACTTATTGCAAAATTTGATGAACGAGCCAAAATCTATGCCCAAAATACTGCATGTTGGTTTTTTACAAAAAATGGACATACACACAAGAAATTAGAGTTGAAAAACATAACATAGTCAGAATTCAAAATAAATTATATGCTTAGATAGATAACAAAGAGATTTGCAATATCACATTGTCTAATTTTTACGTTCTTGAGCCACGAGTAAACCTAATGAGGACCACACAAAAAAAGATGTCATTTTTTGTATGTCTGCTAGAAAACACATCTCAGGCCTATTTCAATCATCCAAGCCTTTGGGTTGGATCTCCAAGGCAAATCCAAGCCTTAGGATTGGTAAATTCAAATGCTTTACAAAGCACGCATGCCCTATAGGGCATGCACACTATTTAAATCTATGACTTTCATAGTGCATGCGTGCTATGAAAGTGATAGATTTGCATAGTGCGCACGCCCTCTAGTGTGTGAAAACTATAGGGCATGCGCAATATGTAATACATACATATATATATATATATATATATATATATATATATATATATATATATATATATATATATATATATATATATATATATATATATATAGATAGATAGATAGATAGATAGATAGATAGATAGATAGATAGATAGATAGATAGATAGATAGATAGATAGATAGATAGATAGATAGATAGATAGTTCATTTATACAAAGAGACGGTTCAGGATTCAGCAAGGCTTCAGCAGGCTTACCTCCCACAATCCATCATGGATTTCTAAGGTCAAACTGAAGCTGGCAAAAGGATTCCCAAAGGGTTTTAACTCATTTTATCAAAAATCACTTGGTTTTGACTCCATCTCTAAAATAGACTTAGCCTAGCTCTCACCCAAATCTCTCTCTCTCTCTCTCTCTCTCTCTCTCTCTCTCTCTCTCTCTCTCTCACTCTCTCCATTCTCTCTCTCTATCTCTCTGTCTCTTTCTCTGTCTCTGTCTCTCTCTCTATCTCTCTCACTCTCTCTCTCCCCCTTCTCTCTCCTTCTCCTTCTCTCTCTCCTACTCTCTCCCTTTCCCCTTCTCTATCTCTCCTTCCCCCCCCTCTCTCTCTCTCTCTCTCTCTTTGTCTTTGTCTCTATTTCTTTGTCTATCTATTTGTCTATTTGTTTGTCTCCTTCTTCTCTGTCTCTTTCTCCCTTCTCTCTATCTCTCCTTCCCCTTCTCTCTCTCTCTCTCTCTCTCTCTCTCTCTTTGTCTGTCTGTCTGTCTGTCTATCTATCTGTTTGTTTGTTTGTCTGTCTGTCTGTCTGTCTATCTGTCTGTCTATCTATCTGTCTGTCTGTCTCTCTCCTACTTTCTCCCTCTCTCTCTCTCTCTCTCTCTCTCTCTCTCTCTCTCTCTCTCTCTCTCTCTCTCTCTCTCTCTCTCTCTCTCTCTCTCTCTCTCTCTCTCTCTCTCTCTCTCTTTTCTCCCTTTTTCTTGTTTTACATAGGGCGTACGCCCTATAGGGCATGCGTGCTATAGGGCGCATACCCTATTTAAGACTATGCATAACATTTTTTTTTGTTTTGCATAGGGCATACACTGTATGGCACGCTCGTGCTATGCAAAACTAGAAGAAACGGTCTTATTTGCCAAGGATCTCGTGAAAGAGGCCTTCTTTTTCTTATGCTGTCTGAATTCTACATTTTCTCTGACAAGTTTTCACTTTTCATGGTGTTGATAGTGACAAATCAACATCATTTTGCACCATCGTGAAAGTCAATTATTGAGGATAAATTTATCGATTGATGTAAGTTTTTTAATTTTTTACATGTCAAATGTGAATAAAGACTATTTTGGTTTATAATTGGTATGATATAGACTTGTTCTTGAATACATAATTTGATATAAGTGTAATAAATTTATATTATAATTTATCATATTGTACAAGGTTTATATTATAATTTGACTTATTGTTTTACATTTATATTATATTTTTAAAATTGTACTCAATTCATATGTAGAAATCATCATCATGCCAAGGAAACGAGTAAAGAATTTAACACCGGAAGGGCATGAAAGAGATAAAGAGAAGAAAAGGGAAAGAATGAGACAACTTCATCAACAACAAAAAATTAGATACCATAGAAGAAGATTTTTCTTTGTATGAGGAACATGAAACATCAATACAAAGTAAGAGAGAATTGGAATTGGATTAAAAAAGACAACGAATGAGAAACTTGCGTGCAATGATACAATTGAACTATGAAGATGTCAGGACATCATCATCCAATGTTCGAGGCACACAAATGTATCATGTTGAAGGCACACCATTGTCTACTTTCAAAGGTGGAGGCACACCATTGTCTACTTCTGAAGGTGTGGGCACACTCTTCTATCATGTTGAAGGCACACCATTAACTACATCCCAAGGTGTAAGTACAACATCATCTCATGTTGAAGGCACACCATTATCTACATCCCAAGGTGTAGGAACAACATCATCTCATGTTGAAGGCACTCAAGATGGTATGCAATTCACACATAATTTTTTTGATGCTCCTAGAATTATTAAATATAGAAAGCCAAAATATTTGATTGATAGTGATACTAATATTTTACAAGCAATGCCTGACAAGATTTCCAAGCGTACTTGTCAAAGAAATATTAATCATATTTGGAGATCATTTTTTGAGAATTTAAACATGACAAGAAGATGTTAACTATTTGTTAAAATGATGAGAAATCTGAAATTTAGGCCCATCATGAAGATTCTTGGGCTAATAATGATGGACGAGTCAAGTGAAAAATCTATTGTAAAGAATCTAATGACTACATATGAGAGTGTGGGTTACACATCATGCACGAAAGATAGTAATGTCACACAACATGTACTTACATCAATGATAGTAAGCACTCAAATGAAAAAATCTTGACTCATTAGTAAGACAAGCAAAACATTAAAAATAAGAAGAAATTCTCTAATAAGAGCCCTGGGAAGGCGTCAAAGAGTGGAAGATTGGAATAGCAATGAGTTATGGGCATTTTCCAGTAGACTGCCGCGAAAAGATAAAATAATTTTTGAAGCTTTGAAATCCTTGATTGAGGAATTTTGGAAGAATAATACATAGGTATCTCCTAATCAAAGAGATGTTGTAAGAAGGAGGATTGGTAGTTGAATTCGTGTTCCACATCCCAAACATTTTTTGGATTCAACTCAAACACAATTCTTTGCAAAATTTATGCATATGTATCCTCGAATTAAAATTAGTTAGAGATATTTTGAAATGTGTAAACTTTTTTATGTCAAGATAAACCACACACACACAACTTGTTGTTGTAGGGTGCATATTGAATTTTATTACCATTTTGAAGTTTATAGGAATATATGTGTAGGTTTGCACTCTAAAAATGTTTTGTAGGATTGTAACATAAATGTCCCACCTAGATCTTCAAGGGAATTAATATCTACCATTTTATGTGAAGGAGAGGATGGTCAACAATTTTACAAGCTCTCATGCTTGAATGGTACATGCATAGATTGTGGAGGTTTGTGACATTTGCCAATTTGTCAACATATGGAGAGTACACATGCAATCAGTAACGAAATAGTGGGATTTGGAAAATATAAGACCATCACATACAATCTAAAAGATGGAAAAGATGCTAAAAGATGTGATTTAGTAATTGAAAAAATTCTAGTGAATCAGTTCATGGACATTTTTTGTAAAAAAATTACTTGTGAGTATGCAAGGCATACACATAGAGCATGATGGTTGGATCTTTAATTCAAGTTGTGCAAGGACACATTTCCACTTGATACCATTGTTTCAGTTGTGGACTTTGCAAAGAACTACACACTACAACCACAAAATGAGGTGCAAGAAAAGTATTATAGCTCTCAACAGGTTGCTATATTTGTTCATATAGCATTCATGCATGCACTAGACAATATAGAGGAGAACATGAAGATATTGAGGGAGTATCATTTTTATATCAACGATGATTGCTCACATTCTATAGAGTTTGTACACGGTTGCTTTCAACTATTTTATGGTCATTTGGTAAACAGGGGCATAAAATATCATCGACATATCATTTGGTCAGATAATTGTGCATCCTAATTCAAGAATTCTTGGATGTTTTAATGGTTGTGCAGGATGCATAAGATTACTAGAATTCAATATATGTGGAATTTCACAGAGGCCGGTTATGGAAAGGGAGAGCACGATGGTGCAGGTGCATGTATTAAAAGAGCCTTAGCACGTGAAGAATTAAACTACAAAGAGAAAGCAACAATGTCAGATGTGGGATGTATTGTGTAGTGGTGTAATGCTACAATGGGTCCAAGTAATGAAGGTGAGTCTACGGTTCATATATTTCTTTGGTTGATGGATGAAACTAACATTACACCATATGAGGATTGTTGTACATTGACAGGATCGAGTGAGCTACACTATTTTAGAAGTTGTAATGCAGGTTCATGGAGTATCCACACACGACATATGGCATGATTTTTTTCATCATGTGTAAATGAAGATTGGGATGGGTTTGAGTCAAAGGAATGGGTTGACGAATGGTGTACACATATTTTGAGTCCACTTGCCTCCTATCATTCTCGTGAATCACTACAATTGACAGAAATGGAATCATCCATTGACTTTGATCGCTTATCTAATCTAGTACAACCAGGTCTGTATTCTCTACATACAAATAATCTCAAATTTTGTACTTTATCATAAATATTCAGTAAACTGATTTCCTCATTATGTTTATATCATTACGGGCCATGTTTTTGTTGTAATTGCACCTGAAGACAATGAAGAAGGGATAGATTATTATTTGTGTCATTGTGTTGAGGCAAGAAAGAAATTGGATCACTCGGTTATCGATGGTGAAGAATTAGAATACCCTATAGGAGCAGTGGTTGTAACTAGTACATGGCTTAGCCAGTATGCTATGAAGAACCCTAGGTTGTGGTTGTTCGAGGATTGGGAGACACACAGAAAGATTCTTCATTATTCAAACCTCATTATTACATCAAATGTCCACTTAATCAGATATGGGGGAAGACTGCAAAATAAAACTCTTTGGAAGGTTCGTGAGTCAGACCACAAGGCAATACTTGAGACAATCAAGGGTAGGGCAGAGCCAATTGGTTCATTGGACTAAATAGAGATACAAAATATCGTAACATGTCAAATTTATATAGCACTATAAATTGGGTGGACTACAAATTGCTCATGCATTATCCCATATGTATAATGGGAAGTTTGTAACATTTAATGACAACCTTTCTCTTCTATTTTTTGGGGCAATACCGAAAGGTTTTCTCTGCTCAGCTCTTTCCTTTAGTGCTCCTATTGAGCTGAGTTGTAAAAATATTTCTCATTATTAATAAAAAAAACTTTATAATAGAAATCTTATAGTTCAGAGATTTTTCACAGCATACATAGCATAATTCATATATTCTTTACATACACTAAGATCCAAGTTCAGCATTAACTTCCACACATAAACCCAAGCCAAAACCAGCTTCTAAACAAGCCTACCATAAACACCACGTACAAAAAACCTAAATTCTTCCAACAAAACCTAACCCAGAGCAGTAGGAAACTTGGTAACAGCCTCACTTCCTTCAGAAGCAGCATGCTTAGCCAGCTCTCTAGGTAGAACAAACTTGACAGGAATCTCAATTTCTTTGGAAGGAAAGTGTCATGATCTTGTTATATTTCAGCAGATGAGCAGCCTCAAGAGTAATCTTATTAAAAATATAAATCATGAAGCTCTCCATGATATCCATGGCAACACTGGATATTCCCTTAGAGGGATGCACTTGTTTCAACACCTTGTATATTAACCTTTTGTAACTTCCCACACTTCTCTTCCTCTTCTTTTTCTTATTCTCTTCCTTTTGAAGATCACTTTCTTTGCTTTTCTCATCTTTGGAGAATCCTTTACTTCATTCTCTCATTTCATACCATCTGCTTTAAGACCCAAAAAGCCCTAAAAACTATGGCTTGCCCAATGTCTCATCTCCCAGCACCATAGAAACTAAACGTAAGTTGATTCACCATCATTTGACCATCCTATGATGGATTCATGCATAAAATACCCCACTCCAATGGCTAGAACGTCTACTGATGTACCCTTGCACCAATTTCATGACCCTTATGCACCCTTCAAACTCATCAAACTCTCTCAATTTAGTCCTCTCCCTCTCCGCTGCACTCAACTTAGCATTTTACAGGAAAAAATGATAAGTTTCCCAAAGAATATCCTACAGCTTTTGACTAATTGAGGAAGCAAAAAATAAGTGAATAAGCAATTGGCTACTAGCCATAGAGAAATTACAAGACTTTGAAAAAAAAAAATTCTTTCTTCATGCTGAACTCATTTGATGTGGCTATATACGATATGTACACTATACTTTACAAAGTGTTTTATGATTATCTAATTTCAACTTATAATATGATGCAGCCAAGTGTCGACACAGTCATTATATATGGTATGTTTTACTATTTTTTTTTGAGAACTAATGCTTCTAGTGAATCTAAATTTAGTTTTTATAAAGATGAGATGTTAGTGAATGACTTCTTGCTAATACTACTCTTCCACCAGATACCCTTTTGTGTATCTACAGGCTCAATCGTGAGCCCATAGGATTGGCCAAGAGAAAACTATGATTGTATATCAACTGATTACAAAATGTTGATTTGAGGAGAAAATATTGCAACGATCAAGAAGAAAATTGGCTATGGAAAATCTAGTTATGAATTCTATTAAGAATGAAAATATTAAGGAATTGCATGATATATTACTCAACGGTGCAAGGAATATTCTTGTTGAACATGGGATTGCAGCTACATCTATTCAATATATAGAGGAAGATATAGAAAATCTTCTTAATAGAGATATTAATGTGAGAGAAAAGGACATTTTAGAAGAAAATGGTTATCTTGGTGCCATCCAAGGTATGCCAATTACTTGGGATGAAGAGACAAAGCCCACAATTAATGGGAAAGAGTGGGAAGAGCTTTTTGGACCCATGATAGAAGTTACAGATAAGGAGGAAGAGCTAGGAAGGGGAAAGCGGAAAAGGAAAGAAGTAAGATATGTGTGTGAGCCTATGTCAGACGATGATGATGAGTACTCACCATTTGCTAGTAGCTCAAGTAGTGATAGAAGCTCTTCAGTGCACATGTACACTGACACAAAAAATTCAGATAGAGAAGTAACAAGTGTTGTGGAATTATCCATAGAGCAATGTGAAATCAACCTTGAAATGAAGTCTCACTCCTCATTTTACAACAAAGGGCAGCCATCTATGGTCCAAGGTTTTAATTTAGCTGACAAGTGGAGAGCTTCTCAAGGTACTAATCTCTTTCATAGGGAAGTTCCTGCTTCATCTCAAGGTTCTCATTTAGGTGACCAACTCCTTCGAGGTCCACAAATAAACCCATTAATTTCCCAAATTGGTTCATTAGCAGGCAAAGAATTTGGTCATGCACTTCATTCTAGCACCACAAATATTTCTATTAGAAATGCCTATTCATCAATGGCCTTGCATTTATGAGATTTGGGCATTATCATTGAAATGTAAGTTCATTTCCACCTTTGGCAAGGCAGTCTCACTCCTTATTTTACAACAAAGGGCAGCCATCTATGGTCCAAGGTTTTAATTCAGCTGACAAGTGGAGAGCTTCTCAAGGTACTGATCTTTTTTGTAGAGAAGTTCCTACTTCATTTCAAGGTTCTCATTTAGGTGACCAACTCCTTCGAGGTCCATAGATAGACCCATTAATTTCCCAAATTGGTAAAAGTGTAGATGCAATTTTGGAAAGAGTATCCCAATTGAAGAGAAATGGAAATTCTAGTGAGCATGAAGTTATTGCAGATCCAATGGGTGTATCTCCTCCATTGAAAAATATAACTACTTCCAGAGACTTGAGTTTAAATTGAGACTGTATGTTCCCAAACATTCTTCAGTCGAGCAGATGAACCAGATGTTGCTTGAGTAAAGAAGATAGTGGTTTATTCTAGCATCTGCATTATCCCACTTGCTATCAGTTACTACTTTTTGAGTGGCTTGCCAACTACTTATGTGCGGGATTTGTGTAATATATAATGTCCTCATGCAAGTACATGCCACCTGCATTCGTTCGATCCCCACCGACGACTTCGTGCTGAAGTGTCCCTCAAGGTCCCTTAAGCATGAAATCAATGATCTTTGTGGGGTCGTATCTCAGAGCTCGTACAAGGTAGCATGGATCCGTTAGTTTTTATGGGACTGTGTTGTTAGGGCCTATAAAAGCCTATCTCTATTTTTGGAGATTCAAGTTCATTTAAAATCGACAACACATTCTCGGTCAATGTCAAAACTCACAGTGTTCCTCAGCTCAAATGGCCAACGTTGTGTATCTTTCCAACCATCAATCGTAGCATCGAACTGTCTATTCCAATAGCTCTAAATGGCTGGGTAAACTCTAGTGGCAACCTCATTTGGCACTCATAGTAGTTCAATCTCTACCAACGACTCCATGCTGAAGTGTCCCTCAAGGTCACTTAAGCATGAAATCAGCAATATTTATGGGGTCGTATCTCAGAGCTCATGCGAGGTAGCATGGATCCGTCAGTTGCTATGGGACCATGTTGCGGAGGCCTACAAAAGGTTGTCTCAGTTTTTGGAGATTCAAGTTTGTTTAAAATTGGCAACACATTCTTGGTCGATGTTAGAAGTCACAGTGTTCCTTAGCTCAAACGACCAACATTGCGTATCTTTCCAACCGTCGCTCATAGCATTGAACCATCTATTCCAACAACTCTGAACGACCGGGTAAATTCTAGTGGCAACCTCATGCGGCACGCACAGTTGTTCGATCTCTACTGATGACTCCATGCTAAAGTGTCCCTCAAGGTCCCTTAAGCATGAAATTAGTGATCTTTATGGGGTCGTATCTCGGAGCTCATGCGAGGTAGCATGGATCCATCAGTTGCTATGGGACTGTGTTGCTGGGGCCTACAAAAGCTTGTCTTGGTTTTTGGAGATTCAAGCTCATTTAAAATTTGCAACACATTCTCGGTCGATGTCAGAACTCACAGTGTTCCTTAGCTCAAATAGCCAACATTGTGAATCTTTCCAACCGTCTATCGTAGCATCGAACCATTTGTTGCAACAACTTTGAATGGCCAGGTAAACACTAGTGGCAACCTTGTTTGGCATGCACAGTCATTCGATCCCCGCCGATGACTCTGTGCTAAAGTGTCCCTCAAGGTCCCTTAAGCATGAAATCAGCGATCTTTGTGAGGTCATATCTCAGAGCTTGTGCAAGGTAGCATGGATCCATCAGTTGCTACTTGACCATATTGTCAAGGCCTATAAAAGCCTATCTTGGTTTTTGCAGATTCAAGTTCATTTAAAATCGGCAACACATTCTCGGTCGATGTCAAAACTCACAGTGTTCCTCAGCTCAAACGGCCAATGTTGCGTATCTTTCCAACTGTTGATCGTAGCATCAAAGCGTCTATTCCAACAGCTCTTAATGGCTGGGTAACTGCTAGTGGCAACCTCGTTCAACATGCACAGTCATTCGATCCCCACCGATGACTCCGTGCTGAAGTGTCCCTCAAGGTCCCTTAAGCATGAAATCAACAATCTTTGCGGGGTCGTATCTTAGAGCTCGTGTGAGGTAGCGTGGATCCATCAGTTTCTATGGGACCATGTTGCCAGGGCCTACAAAACATTATCTTGGTTTTTAGAGATTCAAGTTCATTTAAAATCGGCAACACATTCTCGGTCGATGTCAGAACTTAAAGTATTCCTTAGTTCAAATGGCCAACGTTGCGTATCTTTCCAACTATCAGTCATAGCATGAATTTGTCTCTTCCAACAGCTCCGAATGGCTGGGTAAATGCTAGTGGCAACTTTTTTTTCCACACATAGTCATTTGATCACCGCCGATGACTCCATGTTGAAGTGTCCCTCAAGGTCCCTTAAGCATGAAATCAACAATCTTTGCAGGGTCGTATCTCAGAGCTTGTGCAAGATAGCATGTATCTGTTAGTTGCTACGTGACTGTGTTGCCGGGGCCTACAAAAGCCTATCTCAGTTTTTAGAGATTGAAGTTCATTTAAAATTGGCAACACATTCTCGGTCGATGTTAGAACTTATTAGAACTTAAAGTGTTCCTCAGTTCAAACGGCCAACATTGCATATCTTTCCAACCATCGGTCATAGCATTGATCTGTCTATTCCAATAGCTCCAAATGGCCAAGTAAACACTAGTGGCAACCTCATTCACCATGCACAATCTTTCAATCGCCACCGATGACTCCGTGCTAAAGTGTCCCTCAAGGTCCCTTAAGCATGAAATCATTGATCTTTGTGGGGTCATATCTCGAAGCTCCTACGAGGTAGCATGGATCCATCAATTTCTATGAGACCCTATTGTCGGGGCCTACAAAAGCCTATCTCAGTTTTTGGAGATTCAAGTTCATTTAAAATTGGCAACACATTCTCGGTCGATGTTATAACTCAAAGTGTTCCTTAGTTCAAATGGCCAACATTGCGTATCTTTCCAACCACCGGTTGTAGCATCGAACCATCTATTCTAATAGCTCCAAATGGCCAAGTAAACCCTAGTGGAAACCTCATTTTCCACGCACAGTCATTCGATCCCTACCGATGACTTTGGGCCAAAGTGTCCCTCAAGGTCCCTTAAGCATGAAATCAACGATCTTTATGGGGTCATAACTCGGAGCTCATGCGAGGTAGAATCAATCTGTTAGGTGCTATGGGACCATGTTGGTAGGACTTACAAAAGCCTATCTTAGTTTTTAGAGATTCAACTTTGTTTAAATTCGGCAACACATTCTCGGTCGATGTCAGAACTCAAAGTGTTCCTCAGTTCAAAGGGCCAACGTTGCGTATCTTTCAAACCATCGGTTGTAGCATCAAACCATCAGTTCCAACAGCTCTGAATGATCGAGTAAACACTAGTGGCAACCTCATTCGGCACACATAGTCGTTCGAACCCCGCCAATGACTCCAGGCCGAAGTATCCCTCAAGGTCTGTTAAGCATGAAATCAATGATCTTTGCGGGGTTATAACCCAGAGCTTGTGCAAGGTAGAATCAATCTATTAGGTGCTATGGGACCATGTTGCCAGGGCCTACAAAAGCCTATCTCATTTTAAAAAAATTCAACTTCATTTAAATTCAGAAACACATTCTCGGTCGATGTCAGAACTCAAAGTGTTTCTCAGTTCAAATGGCCAATGTTGCGTATCTTTCAAATTGTCAGTCGTAGCATCGAATTGTTAGTTCGAATAGCTCCAAATATTTGGGTAAATGCTAGTGGCAACCTCATTCAACACACAGAGTCATTCGAACCCCATCGATGACTCCGGGCCGAAGTGTCCCTCAAGGTCTCTTAAGCATGAAATTAGTGATCTTTGTTGGGTCATATCTTGGAGCTCGTGCAAGGCAAAATTGCTCTGTCAGGTGCTATGGGACTATGTTGCCGGGGCCTACAAAATCCTGTCTCAATTTTTAGAGATTCAACTTTGTTTAAATTTGGCAACACATTCTTAGTCAATGTCAGAACTTAAAGTGTTCCTTAGTTCAAACGGCCAACGTTGCGTATCTTTCAAACCGTTAGTCATAGCATCAAACCATTAGTTCCAACAGCTCCGAATGGTCGGGTAAATGCTAGTGGCAACCTCATTTGGCACACACAGTTGTTTGAACCCTGCAAATGACTCTAGGCTGAAGTGTCCCTCAAGGTCTCTTAAGCATGAAATCAATGATCTTTGTGGGGTCATAACTTAGAGCTCGTGCGAGGTAGAATCAATCCATTAGGTGCTACAAGACCATTTTGTGGGGGCCTATAAAAGTCTATCTCAATTTTTAGAGATTCAACTTCATTTAAATTCGGCAACACATTCTTGGTTGATGTCAGAACTCATAGTGTTCCGTAGTTCAAACGACCAACATTGCGTATCTTTAAAATTGTCAGTCATAGCATCGAACCGTCAGTTCCAATAGCTCAGAATGGTCAAGTAAACGGTAGTGGAAACCTTGTTCGGCACATACAGTCATTCGAACCCCGCCAATGACTCCAGGCCGAAGTGTCCCTCAAGGTCTCTTAAGCATGAAATCAATGATCTCTGCGGGGTCATATCTCAGAGCTCGTGCGAGGTAGAATCGATCCATTAGGTGCTACGGGATCATGTTACCAGGTCCTACAAAAGCCTATCTCAATTTTCAAAGATTCAAGTTTGTTTAAATTCGGAAACACATTCTCGGTCGATGTCAGAACTCAAAGTGTTCCTCAGTTCAAATGACCAAGGTTGTGTATCTTTCAAACCGTCAGTCGTAGTATCGAACTGTTTGATCCAACAGCTTTGAATGGTCGGGTAAATGCTAGGGGGAACCTCATTCAGCATGCACAGTAGTTTGAACCCCGCCGATGACTCTGGGCCAAAGTGTCCCTCAAGGTCCCAAATGCATGAAATCAATGATCTTTGCGGGGTCATATCTCAAAGCTCGTGCGAGGTAGAATTGATCCATCAGGTGCTATGGGACCGTGTTGTCGGGGCCTACAAAAGCTTGTCTCGATTTTTAGTGATTCAAGTTTGTTAATATTTGGAAACACATTCTCGGTCGATGTCAGAACTCATAGTGTTCCTTAGTTCAAATGGCCAATGTTGCATATCTTTCAAACCATCGGTCATAGTATCGAACCGTCAGTTCCAATAGCTCTGAATGGTCGGGCAAATGCTAGGGGCAATCTCATTCGACATGCATAGTAGTTCAAACCCCGCCGATGACTCTGAGCTAAAGTGTCCCCTAAGGTCCCAAATGCATGAAATTAGCGATCTTTGCGGGGTCATATCTCGAAGCTCATGCGAGGTAGAATCGATCCGTCAGGTGCTACAAGATCATGTTGTTGGGGCCTACAAAATTCTATCTCAGTTTTTAGCGATTCAAGTTTGTTAATATTTGGAAACACATTCTCGGTCGATGTAAGAACTCATAGTGTTCCTCAATTCAAATGGCCAACATTGCATATCTTTCCAACCATCAATCGTAGCATCAAACCATCTATTCCAATAGCTCTGAATGACCGAGTAAATGCTAGGGGCAACCTCATTGGGCACACATAGTAGTTCAAACCCTGCCGACGACTCTGGGCCGAAGTGTCCCTCAAGGTCTTTTAAGCTTGAAATCAATGATCTTTGCGGGGTCATATCTCAGAGCTTGTGTGAGGTAGCATGGATTCGTCAGGTGCTATGGGACTGTGTTGCCGGGGTCTACAAAAGCCTGTCTTAGTTTTTAGAGATTCAAGTTCGTTTATATTTGGAAACACATTCTCGGTCGATGTCAGAACTCACAGTGTTCCTCAGTTCAAACGGCCAACATTGCGTATCTTTTGAACTGTCAGTTGTAGCATCAAACTGTTTGTTCCAACAACTTTGAATGGTCAGATAAATGCTACTGATAACCTTTTTTGGCACAAACAGTCATTCAAACGACACCGACGACTCTGGGGTGAGCAATAGGATGAGTGCAAATATGTATTCTAGTGTTTGTCATTAACAGTCAGTCAGTTAGGGAATAATTAGAAGTTAGTTTGTAAAAGCATAAGGTTGCACATCCACATTTTCCATAGTAATCTTATTAATAAAAGAACTCTTGCCAACACTAGGGTACCCCAAGAATCCTTATATTATATTTATACATTTATGCATTCATTTCGTTACTTTTATTATTATTATAGTCAAGGAATTGATTGTTATTGAGGACAATGAATGACATTTGTAGCATAGTCAGCAAGTTAAACATACATTGATAAACATACAAGCATAACTATAAGGCATTTGAAATTTACAAAGCAAAGAAATCCACATAAACATAAATTAGTATACATCAATACACCAAACACATGAATTGCATACCTAAAACATAAAAAAAAAATATTCGTAGGGCATGAAGTCAAATATATGTCCAATAATGTCATACATTGAATATATTCAATACAGTAAAACTGGCTTCCTCAAAGCCAAATGGATGTACAATGTATCATTGATACAATATACAAAAAATATGTCCACTAATGTCATATAGGCATACAATCCATATCCCTAATCTAGTCCTTTCCCACTAGGCGAAGAAAACAAATCCTAAGCTATCTTTGATTGTCACGTCGATGGAGATGCAGTGGATGTCGTAGTCTTCCAAGTGCGCTCACTTGTCCTCCTGTTTAGACTCTTCTGTAGCTCGACCTGATAAAAAATAAAATTAGATAGAGATAACTAATATACATCAAAATTGAATTATACAATGACATAAAATTGAATATTGGCTTACCGCTAGCAAATAGTCACTATGTTCATCCACCGAAGGTGGATGCTAGCGATCTGGAGTCATAAGTCCCTACAACAATGATCAAAATAATAATTAAAATATATACATGGATATCATTATAAAATTCAATATAAACTATTAAAATAATAATTAAAGTTAAGTGATCTCTTTCATACCTCAGTCAGTGCTTCAGAACTAGCTACTGCTGCAGCTACTCCACGATCCAAAGTATCACAGATAGAAGGAGGAGTCTCTGATGTCAAAAGCTGAAAATGAAACAAAAAAATTAAATTATGTAGTTATCAAGATTACATATATTTTTTACAACCCTACTAATGAGTAAATGATACCTCCGTGAAGGTTCCACTACGTCCTTTGGTGTGCGGTGTCGAAGCTAAAGCTCCAACATTCAACTAGTGCACATGTACATGGAAAATTATAAGATAACCATTCATATAAGAATGTACTACTGACATGTTAATTATAATGCATTATTAAATGTATACCTGTGGACTCAAAGGTTACCTCACAAACCCAGGTGAAAGAATGTAATCATCATGCCTCTGAATTTTGATCATAATTTGTCTAGTAATTTAGTCATTCATTCATTAATTAAATATGATCAAGTAAATCAAATTAATATGAAAATAAGGATACCTCAAGGAAAGTTGCACGATGCCCTTCACTGTCTGTTGTGAATGTCGATGGTCCACTAGTGCACATCCAGTGCACATCTAATGCACATGCACAATAAGTTAGGATACAATTATTCATATAATTACATAATAATCAAATATGTTAATTAAATGTTTTATTTGATACATGTGGAATTGATGATGATGTGTAAAAGGGGACATTAGGATCATTGCCACTTCCACTGCCACCGCCACCGCAACTGCCACTGACACTCTTGCTTTGAATTTTCATCATAAACAATAGATACTAAATTAAATAGTTATTCTTTTATAAATGAAATATGATGAAAGAAATTTAATGAACTTGAAAATATTTACCTATGTGTGAATGCCAAATGTCATATTTAGAAAGCTATCATTCATCAATCTAGAGTCCTCTTCCTCTCTCTCACTAGTACCAAATGTGCACAAGCATCCACATGACTGAAAAATATGCCCCCTCGAGGGTTGACCATAGTCACCCTCAACTAAAGGAGTGGCACACTAAATGAGAGTCTGTGTTAGAGCACTAATCATGCCTAATGTGTTTGCCTCTACATGTTCCTTCATAATGGAAGGAATACTAACATGATCCACTTGTGGCTTTCCAAGAGCAGCCCTAGGTCCGTTAGGGTCATGATGTGTTTTTGCTTGATCAAATGATGAACCCCCTCCTCTACCCTGAGAATCCAAAATGTCAAAATAATTTGGCACCTCCTTGAGTACAAACTCGCAATAGAGTTTCCTCAAGAAATATATAGGAACCTCATGGTTGTTACAAGGAGGCGAATCAAAGACCATCCATCATCTCTCCCAAATTTTTTTTTTAATGTCTTCATTTACGCACCAATGAATTGGGAACCTCCTTGTTTTAGTTCTAAGAGTATTTGCGTCCCCTGGTTTTTTAAATAGCTAGCAAATGTCATCTTTTGTGATTTTTTTCTTTTTTATGTCTGCATAAGAAAATTTATTTGCATAATATTGTTTTTGTTCTTCTCTTTTATCCCATCATAAATTAATTTGCTGACTAATTGCGCTTATGTGGGTCAAGATTGCTTCCAATGATTTTGCAAGTCTTTCTCTTCCAGGATTTCTACCACTAGAATCTTTTAACCTATTAATTAAAGATTCTAATTGTTTTTTCCCTCTTTCAATTTGGTTCATCCAATTTTTTTGTGTTCCAAGAGGAGGTTTCTTGATTGGTGGACACAATTGAGGTTCATTTTCTTCATTTGTTTCTTCATTTGGTTCTTCATGAGGAGACGGAGGGTTTGGTGGAGAGTTTGGTTGAGGGAGATTATTTCTTCTTGGCAATTAAAAAAACTACATTTTAAAATCATCATTACACATCAAATTTAAACAAAAACAAATTTTAACAAAACAAATTGCAATGAAACTAAAATTTTAAAACAAATAAGAGGCATGGGCTGTAAAAACACTTACCTCTTCTTTCGGATCAAACTTGACGATGTCATGGAGCCATTTGATCAATGGATGAACAAAAATAATCGATTTATAAGAAAATATAATAGGGCGTGTGTGCTTTAGAATCCAATATTAGCTGAAAATGAGAGTTTGAGAAAGCAAAATGAGCTTCCAAACCCGTGCAGCAAACTTTATAAGGGTTTTTTAAAAGGGTGTGTGCCCTATAGGGCAGACGACCTTTGGAAAATAGTGTTTTCCAAAGCGCGTGTGCCCTATAGGGCACACACGCTTTGGTTTGGATTTCCCAAGCCTAAGGTTTGGGCAACCCAAGCCATAGGGCGCACGCCCTTTAGTGCGTGTGCACTATGCATGATGGGGGGCCAAAAAGAAAAGTGGCATCTTTTTTTCCCCCCATCTTTTAGTACTTACCCATAAGGACAGACTAGATTATAGATAGTGGTTGTTCACATCAAATGACAAGTGACAAAGGTAGATTTTTTCATCTAGACAAATACAATGGTGGCATGGTTAGATTTGGAGATAACACTCCTAAACCTATCATTGGTAGAGGAGCTATCACATTGGAGGAAAAAAACAACACTGATGATGTTCTCTATGTAGATGGTTTGGAGCACAACCTTCTTCATGTTGGACAGTTACTTGAAAAAGGTTTTCAACTAGAGTTTAAAGACAACAAGTGCATCATTAAAAAAAAGGATGGTGTTATGATTACATCAAGCTCAAAGACTAAAGGTAATGTTTTCCAACTTAATTCAGAAGCAAGTTATTTTGTTGCTAAAAATGATGACAGTTGGCTATGGCATAAAAGACTATGTCATATCAATTTTCATAACATAGTAAAGATAAGTAATGTAAAGACAATTAGAGACCTACCTATCATAGAAAAACTAGTAGATACTATTTGCAGAGAATTTGTGATGGGAAATCATGTGAGGAATTCATTTAGAAGCAATCACAATTCAGTAGAGAACAAGTTGGATCTAATTCATACAGAGCTATGTGGACCAACTCAAATAAGGTCATACTATGGTGAAAGTTATTTTATTTTGTTTGTTGATGACTATACTGGAATGATGTGGGTTGTGTTCTTGAAAGTTAAATCAAAAGCTTTTGAGAAGTTCAAAATATTTAAAGCTAAAGTTGTGAATGAATCTAGACTAAAGATAAAATGTCTAAGATTGGATAGAGGAGGAGAGTTCACCTCTGACAGATTCTATGAGTACTACAAAGAACATGGCATAAAGAGACAGTTGAGTGCACCTAGAGCCCCTTAGCAGAATGGAATTGCAGAGAGAAGGAATAGGATCATCCTTGATACAATGCACACTATCATGATTGAAGGAAAACTTGCACACACCTATTCGAGAGATGCAGTTAATACAATAGTCTATACCATCAATAGAATTCAATTAAGGCTTGGCATGGACAAGACACCTTATGAGCTATGGTTTGGTATTGTTCCCATAGTAAAATACTTCAGAATCTTTGGAAACAAGTGATACATCAAGAGGGATGAAGCAGTAGGCAATTTTGATGCAAGAAGCAATGAAGTTATTTTCCTTGGTTACTCTACTAAAAGAAAAGCTTATAGTGTTACAAGTAGTAGTTGTCATTGCTCCAAAAGGTCAACCTATTAATGCTTGATACAACCACTAGACGTATAGAAGACACATGAGGTGGTTAAGCTATGTCACAAATCCTGAGGGGAGGACTGACCATTTTGCCAACAGTCTCCCCCTTAGCATTATCCAAGGGGATTCGAACCTATGACCAAGCTCTAATACCAGTTGTTACAAGTAGTAGTTGTCATTGCACCAAAAGATCAACCTGTTAATGCCCGATACAACCACTAGACTTATAGAAGACACAGGAGGTGGATAAGCCATGTCACGAATCCCAAGGGGAGCACTGACCATTTTGCCAACATATAGATGTTTCAACTTAAGATTGAAGAAGATCATTGAAAGTGCTCATGTTAAGTTTGATGAAAGTTTTATGGTTCAATAAAGATATCATGATTATTCTCCTATGATTGAAGAAAAACCCAGACCTTCTACTAGTGAGACAGTAGTTGAAGATATGTTTGACAGTATTGATGTATTGTTCAATGACCCCAAGACAAGTGAAGAAGAAACTCAGAAGGTTGATGAGACAAAATCACCTAAAGTTCCAAAGTTTACTTCTAGATATCATTCTAAGGATGACATCATTAGAGATCAGAGCGACAAAGTCATAACAAGATCAAAAGCAAAGATTTCAGCAAGCAATGAGGTGGTATGTTTACTATCTCAGATTGAGCCTTTAAGTGTTGAAGATGCATGTAATGATTCAGATTGGCATGAAGCTATGAAAGAAGAACTAGATCATATCATTAAGAATGATACTTGGGAATTGGTCCCAAGACCTAGTGATAAGAATGTGATTGGAACAAAGTGGATATTCAGAAATAAGATGAATGAAGATGGTATAATAGTAAGGAATAAAGCAAGGTTAGTATGTAAAGGATATGCACAAAGAGAAGGTATTGATTATTCAGACACATTTGCACCTGTGAGAAGATTAGAAGCTATTAAGTTGTTTCTAGCTTATGCAAAATTCAAAAACTTCAAGGTTTATTAGATGGATGTTAAGTTAGCATTCTTGAATGGAGAACTAAAGGAAGAAGTTTACATTGAACAACCAGAAGGATTCACCTTATTAGATAGGCCTGATATGGTATACAGATTGAAGAAAGCCCTCTATGGACTTAAGCAAGCCCCTAGAGCTTGGTATGAGAGACTTGATGGATACTTGACAAAAATTGGATTCAAGAAAGGAGTGGCAGATTGTAATCTATTCATAAGAGAGACATTTGAAGGTTTGTTACTAGTAGCTATATTTTTTGATGACATTATATTTGGAGGTAATGACAAGCTTAGTGAAGAATTTTCTAAGGAGATACAAAGTGAATTTGAAATGAGCATGATTGGACCTATCAAATACTTTTTGGGATTAAATGTGCAGCAGACAAAGAAAGGTATTTCCATTAATCAATCCAAGTACGTGAAAGAAATATTAAAGAAATTCAAGATGGATGATTGCAAGCCAGTAGGAACACCTATGATAATAGGATGAAAGCTTACAAAAGAAGATGATTCTCCAGCAGTAGATAAAACTTTGTATAAGTCTATGATTGGTAAACTCATATATCTTACCCAAACTAGACCAGACATTTCCAATGCAATTGGTATTTTTGGAAGATTTGCAGTAGAGCCTAAACAAAGTCACCTCACGGTAGAAAAAAGAATATTCAGATATTTGTAGGGCATTATAGATTATGGTCTATAGTATCCTAATTCATAAAATGTTGAGCTTCATGTATATACTGATGCAGATTGGGCAAGATGCATTGATGATAGAAATAGTACATCAGGAGGAGAAATGTTTCTTGGTGATAGACTTGTCACTTGGACAAGCAAGGGGCAAAATTATATCTCTCAGACAACAGTAGAAGCAGAGTATGTTGCAACAGCCCTGAATTGTTCTACAATTGTTTGGATCAAGAAAATGATAAAGGATTTTAGAATTCAGATTGATTATCCTATTGTTATTCATTGTTATAACACCAGTACTATCAATATGTCAAAGAACCTTGTGATGCATGCAAAAAAAAAACACATTGAGATCAAGTATCACTTCCTAAGAGAGAAAGTGGCAGAGAAAGAAGTTAAGTTGGATTATGTGAGTACTAAAGATTAGTTAGCAAATATATTTACAAATCCCTTGCCAAAGGATAGTTTTGAGTATCTCAGGGAGAAGTTGGGAGTAATTCCCTTCCTTGATTCTGCTTAGAAGAAAGAAGAAAGGGCATTAGTCCTTAGGGACTGATGGAAGGTTGACTACTCTACCTCAGGAGTAGTACTGATGCTTAAAATGAATGGCACCCTTTTCCATTGATGTCAAAGGGGGAGTAATATATAGAGTCATGAAAAATAGAAGTAAAGAAGGAGTAATATACTAAGGGGGAGTAGTATTCAATCATGGAAGCAGTTCAGTTGAGGAAATGGAGAATATTGAAGAATATTGTAGCAGATGTAGGATTCATCCTTGGGGAAGTTTTTGATGAGGAAATGGAGAATGTTATAAAAGAAATGTTCATTTGGGTTGGTGGTGTTTTTCATTCAATATGTTGCCATCAATTCCAAAGTGGGAGATTGTTGGAGATTTACCAGCAAGCCAGTGCTGGCGGTATGTTTATCATTGATGACAACATATGGTAAGTAGCATGCACAGAGGACTTATGTAGTAAGCCTAAAGTATATGAAGCATGGACATGTTATTAGCATGATATCATGGATGCAAAGGTTAACTATTAGTACAGACAGCTATGTAACAGCTTGGGTCAGTAGTGTTCCTAACAGAGTTACAGGAAGGGTTTTCTGAGTGATTGTCCATGCAGTTATCATGGAGCCTTGCACATTTGGATATGTGATGAAGACATGTTTGTGATGTTACATTCATGAATGCAGAGTCTAATGATCAGTAGAAGTGAAGTTATGAAGTCGCTATTTACCAGTAGCAGTTTCCTGTGTTTATCCAGAAGAGCCGACAGAGATTTTATTAGTACAGGAGTTGCGCCTATCATTTTAGTACACGCCCTTGGATTAGTGATTAGAAGAGAGTTAAGAATGTTTGATTAAGAGTGCAAGATGTAATTCAACTTAAGGAGAAAGATTGAGTTACTTTGGTAGAGCTGACAGTGTGTAGCATGCGTCTACAATTATTAATATTAGACAGGTCCCAGATTGTGTTGCGTGCTTAGTAGAGCCAACATAATTATTATTGGAGTATGTTATGATTTCTCTAATATGATTTCAAGATGGTTCTAATAGGCTGACTTGATTATTTCATTTAGAGGAAAGATATTTATAGGCATTCATTTGTGATTGCTAAAGCATGGTTCATAGTTGATTGTTAAGAGCAGAGTAGAGTGTGTGAAGTGTTGAGCCATCAGAAGAAGGTCTATGTGACCAAGTAAAGAGTTTATGCTATACATTGGAACTGATCTAGACATCAGGTCAAAGTGCAGTTCACCAAGATCTAGATATAGTGTGTATCTGTTAAACAGAAGGTTGTAGCCTTCACCCCTTTGATCAGCATGCTCTGAGACAGTGCGTCCTCGCCCCTAACAAGGTTAATTGTAAAAGACTCCTAACAGGGTCCAACCCTTGACTAAGTCACTGTACTAAATGCATTGTAAAGAAAACTCCTAACAGGTTTAAGGATATTCTAAGAAGGATCATAATACACTAGTGCAAATTATTAGTGGGTGTCAATTCCCATCGGGGTTTTTACCTATTTGGGTTTCCTCGTAACCAAAATATTTGTGTTGTATTCAAGTGTTCTTTCATTGTGTTTATGCTTTATGTTTAAGTATACTTAATTGGACAAAGAATTGAAACTTGTACATAAATGATTCACTCCGTTGTCTTAGTTATCTCTTGGGACTATTCCTAACAAACATTACTTAGGAGAATAAAAAAATTATGGGTGAAAATGAAAGGCTTAGAGAGGAGAATGAGAAATTGAAGAATGAACTAAAAACTAAGAAAGAAGCAAATGAAAAGATGAAGCAATACAATGAAATCTTGCAAAAGCTTGATGAATAATTGAAAAACCCAAGAAGACACAAAGATATAACTTATCTTGGTTACACAACTCAAGGAACATTTGAAACCATTGTGTCATCTAAGTTTGAACCTGAGAAGTCTCAGAAATATTAGAAGGTAGATCCAAGCAATTTAGGTAAGAAACCTAACAGATCTACTTGTTGTAATTTTGGAAAGCCTAGTCATATAGCTAATGTTTATAGGAGAAAATCAATGAATAAACCTTATTATTTTCATCATTATTTAATTTTCATATATATGGTCATACTGCATATGAGTGTAGATCTAGATCTAGAAATAGATCCAGTGGTTGGTAGTTTTGATGGATATTGTTATGTATGTAACAAATATGGAAATAAAGCTAAGGATTACAGGTCTAAAGTTTATGTTCCTAGGTCTCTAATCAAACTAGTAAGTCGTTATGGAATGGAGAGATTTCAATGTCACTTGTTCTATATGTGGTAATTATGATTGCCTAGTTGTAAATTACAGAATGAGAACGTGCAAATATGAAATGTTGGACCTTGGAGGTCAACTAGTAAGGATTGTTTCCATTTCAATAGGGTTTGTCACCTTGAAAGAGATTGTTAGTTCAGGAACTGGTCACCCAACTGGTCAGAAGATAGAAAGGGTAAGAAGATTATTGATGTTGAGGAAGTCAGACGTAAGATGAAGAAGATTTGGGGAAAATAAGGAGACAAACTAGACGAGGTCAAGTCATCTAAATAAAATTCACCATCCTCTAGTGTAGAGGATTCATCTTCAAACTAACCATATTATTTTCTTAGGGGGAGCACATAAACACAAATATTTTACTAATCCCCTAGATATAAAAACAATAAGATCTATCTACATATTGAGATGTATATTGATGCTTTGGATAATTCTAATGAAGTTTTGAGGTTGTTAGTGATTTTGTACTAACCACACTAAGATTTCATGGTGTATATTTATTTGATTTTGGTTATAACTAATGGATGAGTATCAAATGGTGGATATGCTTTAACTGGTGACATGTCACTATTCCTACTCTTGGAAGGTATTATTTTACTGTTTAAGAGAAATTACTATTTTCTAAAGGTTAAATAAAGTTAAAGTGAGTTCATTTGTCCCTTTACTTTCTTACGCGCACTTGTGAATTTCTTAAAGAAATTGTAGGCAACCATTGTGATTTACAAACTGAAAAGTGAGATAGTATTCACAAATTGCAACCAGTGAAGCAAGAGGTATTCTTCTAGTTTGTGATAATATTTTGGTGTGATTTATGAATTGAATTATGGCAAGAGTTGTGAACACCCCTGTTCTATTTGATATTGCTAAAGAGCCTAGGCATGTGTTCAAACTACATCCAATGAAAGTGAGTGAGAGCGATATGATGGGTGCCTTATCTTACATAGAACTTGGGGATGTATTGGTAGAGGACATTCAATAATAAATTCATTGTAAAATTGATGGGCTTGGAGTGGATTCCATTAACAGTGAATATGAAGGATTGTGTGAGAATCATGTGTTGAAGGATGAGCACAAACATTTGAAAATGAAGGGTTTTGCCTACGCATCTGATATACAAAATGTATTTCATCAAGAATGGATTCAACATGTATTGATATGTGTACATGATGAATATTTTTCATTGGAGAGACCACACAAGATCACGAAGGAGATCATTTACAAAGTTATTGTATTTTGTGCTACCGATGAGTCATCTACACTAAGGATGATTTTGGCTAACTTGGTTACTCAGTTAACCAAATCTAACTTGACTACTGAGCTATGAAAACCCATGACATAGAAGACAAAGAGGTCATATTTAAATCTATGGTCATTCGATAGAGATTTTACTAATCTAGTCATCTGAACAGTGTGCTCGGTGGAGCAATTCATGTTGCCTACCAAATGGTGAAAGAGGATGCAATATATGATCTTTGTGAGATGATGAGCAGTCAATTCATGATGACTATGGAAAAGATAAATAAGGACAATAAATAATCATTAAAGTATGGAGCTATTTTGGCATGTATCTTTTTATATAGATGCAAAATCATTTCTTTGGTAGAGGTGCGGTTTAAAAGGCTACAGATAGACCAGCGATAGTAAAGATAAGTGAATTCATAAAGGAAATAGGAAATAAATTTGATAATGCCATGTGGGGTTACTTTAAGTATTTTACAACTAAAATGCATAAAAGAGAAATAATCCCAACCGATATTGTAGAGGAATATAAAGAACATGTATGTTTTCTTGTTGATAGTGACACTTGTATTTTACAAGTGGTGCAATAAAGAACATCATGGGTTCTAACCATGGGTTATGAGGTAGACAGTCATCCAGTAAGACTACATACTAATACACTAAACCTATAGCTTTTACCACACCTACGTTTGGAACTTATGAATAGGTTGTTCCTAAGATTTAGATGGAACTGAAGAAATTGGTGATACATGTTGGCAATTTGGATGAGTTATATATCTAAATTTTGTCATTATGGAAACATATGATCTACATGAAGACCGCATATGATAGAGAGCAATTATGACAGAGCGTAGAGCAAAATTGTCTAAGTGTAAGCAGTATTTTCCTAGTCTAACTAGAAACAATTTTGATTAGCGACGTTGATAGAAGTAAGTTCAGTGCTTGTGCACTTGAACAAGGATAATATGATGCATATTGAAGACTCACCTAAGAGTGCAAGTCTGTACAACATGTACAACTGAAGTTATTGCAGTATTACAGGAGCAGAGCTCAAGCCGACAGGACAGAGAAGAAGATAGAATTGGTAAATAGTTAAGGGATTATTTTGTTTATCAAAATAATGTCTTAATCATATAAAGGGATGACATCCTAGATGTTAACCCTTGGGAAGCACATGTTAAAATGTATTTTGTAAAGTGCTTTATGTTTGGTAAGTCGCCAGTAAAAGTTGTTATTCCTAATAACTTGTATAAATGTAAGACATATGTAATGTAGAGATATACCATGATTAGCGAATGTAATAAGTGTGAAGTGAAAGTTATTGAAGTGAAGTTGTAAAGTCAAGCAAGTAGACTTTGTATATGCAAGCAAAGCAGAATAAGGTTATGTACCTTGCCCTATTATGTAATCAGGAATTATTGTAAATTACATGTTTGGGTAGTGGGCTCATCTTGTAATCATTCCATTTTGTACTACCAACTCTTAGCAAGGTTGAGGTTTCTAACAAGGCCTAGAGTCCCTTAATCAAGACTGAGACACTATATATATGAAATAGGATTTTAACAGGATCAACATCCTTAACAAGATACTTTTTATTAGTGGATCTTTGTGGGTACCATCCCCACTTGGGTTTTCCCTTGGCCAGGGTTTCCTCAAGAACAAATAATGTGTTTTGAGTTCTTTTTCTTTACTATTATGGATGTTCTTTAGTTTAATATGTTATGCATGTATCAAGATATTTTGTTATATCCATAATTGGGAAAAAGTAAAATTTTGTAGAATACTGATTCACCCCCCCTCTCAGTATTCCCTATTTCTAACAATACAAAGGAAGACAAGGAGAGTGATTGAGAAGCTAACAAATATTGTTGAAAATATAGAACCAACACAGGATACTCTCACTACATCTGCAAAAGAAGAGGAGAAACTAACATTAAAGAAGACTTATAATCTAGAAAAAGGAATTTTGATGAAGTAAGAAAGAAAATGGATGTAGTAGAAGATGAAGAATCCAAAATTGATTCAAATAAGGAAGTGAAGAAATTGAAGGTGAGAGGTAAGAAGAAAGCCCCTACTATTTATTTATTTGTTAAGGACATAATGGAGAGTGATAGACTGGGCAGTGTTGCAAGATGGTATGCATTCTATAGTGATGAAGATAAAATAAAGTTAGAGGAGGTAGTTGTATGGAGCCTACAAAAATTCTCCAGAACACGAAGTGAATTATACCAAATCCTACCTAAATAATTGTTTCAATGAATTAATGGAAGATGTGGAGAAACAATTAAGTTGGATAGAGATATCATGGAGAGAGCACTTATGCAAGTATCTTTTGAGTTGAATCTTGAAAAAGAAAAGATAATGGTTGAAGCTTACTGACAAGATTTCAAAATAAGAAATAGAGCTTCAAGAATACTTCTCACTGACACTCAAAGAGTTCATGATGAAACTATGGAGATATGGAAGAAAAAGATGAAAATGCAAAAGGAAGTTGAACAAGAACAAAAGGAAGAAGAAGTTACAGATGAATAGAAAAATGTTGATGAGCCTGATATTAAGAAAAAATGATGACACATTTATTCCAAAGGAGATAATAGGTGATGTTATTTTTGACATCCCTAAGAAAGTACATAAAAATGAAACACAAGATGTTGGTCAAACTAGTGGTGATGAAGTAATGATTGAAGATAGTCCTATAGAGGTGGATACACCAAAGGTACAAGTACAAACTAAAGAATCAGTGATAGGTCAAAAAGAAGGAAATCTCAAAGAAGTAGAGGATATAGTCTCAGTGTAAATGAAGTTGAGTTTGGGAGAAATAAGTGAGAATAAGAAACCCAAATTAGTGACTAAAGAAGAAGATGAAGATGAAGATATTCATACACCTATTGATATTACCAAATTGTGCCCTAAGGAATTACTTAATTTTTCTAAAAAATTGATACTAAAGGCGTAAAGAGACAAGGATAAAGAGAAGAAGAAGAAGGATAGAGTACTAAAGGTAGCTAGAGATATTCTAGCAGCTCTAATTCTAGATGTGGAATATGACATAGATGAACTAGTGATTGATCAGATAGACACATTGATTAAATCCACTATTGATCAATCTCCTAATTGTGAGACTACTATAATGAAATTGGTAGTCTCATTATGAGAATAAAAGGATAGTTAAGCTGGTTGAGAAGATTGCAAAAGATAAACAAATAATTTTAAGACTAGTGGATGAAACAAAGATCACACTAAAAGAGGTCGGTTAGTTATTGACTAAAGTGTCCAAACTTTTAGATTTCACCAATTATTTGGAGAAAAGAAGAGAAGACACACAAAAGGAGCTTGACAATGACTTAGTTGATAAATTTGATCCTATCACAAGCTTGATAGTAGTATATAGTGCTAAAGTGAAAATGGCCACACATAACGTGAACCAGATTCAGGTAGAACAAGACAAGAGGGTCATCACATTGATTGAGTTACAATCATACTTAGTCTCTACTGTAGAGGTGATGTAAAAAATGGTGAAGAATGCAAAAGCCATAATTGGATTACCAAACATGAGTACTTTGGATGCCATGGAGGAGTTGGCATGTGACCTTCATGGGTAGATCATTTCTATCAATCATTTGAAGAAGTCATGGGAGATGTCATTGGAGACCTCTATTCTAATTTTTGGGTATGTGTAGGATCATGGTATGCCAAAAAGTGGCAATTGAAAAAAACTTATTTTCACTCATCCAAAAGCGTACAAATGCATATGTTGACTTTTTAGTAGGCTTGGGTGTCAGTACACCTGGCCAAGCCAAAAGCCAAAGCAAAAGGCTTAATCAATTATCCAATATTATTGGATATCCAATATTTGCCAGTAAATATAACACTGTACCCCTAGCCGCATTCAACATTTTCTCATTGTGAAAATGTGAACACGACTGAGGGTTTCGAATATCAGCTTTGTAATCCCTTATCTGATTTGCCTAAAAATATAAGGTAAGTTTAATCTTCAAATTTTTGTTATTTTTATTGTTTTTTAATAGAAATTTATAGTTTTTATTTAAAATTAGCTGTTTAAATGAGTTTTTGTATTGTTTTTTAAAATTCATTGTAATTATCTATTTGTTTTTTCATTGTTATCAAACATGGAATCAAAAAACTCTCCTAATGATCCCACAAACAATCCAGATTCACCTCCCAACAATCCCCCACCTCCAGAAGATGTACCTGTTACAAACCCTCACCATTTAGAAGATCTAATAAGAGATCATCTAAATGAACTCAGAGGATTTCAAACCACCTATGCCAATATCCCCAAATTACACCCCATGTTTATGACATTGAACTCAATTATTAAAAACATGGAGAAACTTACACAACAACACAGTGCTGCACTTCTTTGGTGTAATTCCATGCATGCCCAGTTTGATGATGGGCTTGATTATGATCAAGTCATGAACCTAAATATAACAACATAGCTAATCTTTTTGTGGATCCTAAAACCGATCTAAAAGTAGACCATAAAAAAACCAAGTTGTCAATTAAATGGTGTATAAATAGTGCAATACGTGACAACTTTTGGGACTCACTAGTACATTTCACCTTAAATTTTGACCTAAAAATTTGACCATATCATAAAAATGTTTAGCTTGGTTGCATTACAAAGGAAAACTTTTTTTTTTTTAAACTTTTAATCCTGTGTTGGTCTCAATTTTGACCAACAATGTGTTGGTCGAAATTGAGACCAAAACGGGATTAAAAGTTTAAAAAAAACAAAATGAAACTTCATTTGAGAACTTCGATTTGGATATTTTCCAACGAGAATGTGGGCAAAGTCGAACGAGGACCTACTGCCTTCGATTTGGGGATTTTCCAACAGCAGACCCTTCGATTTGGGGATTTTCAAAATTTCGAATAGCAGACCCTTCTAAGTCTTCGAGAGTTCACAGGAAAACTTAACCTGGGTGATCGGGCCAACAAATTTGAGTACATTCTTAATCTTTATGTTTTTTTTTCTTCTGTATATAGTAGAAATCCCACTTTAATATGTGGATGATGTTCCGATAGCGGTTCAAGCTTGCATTGCTCGTAATCCCTCTACTCGAAATGCTCCATTGCTCCCTCTCCAAACTAAGCTATCTGAATGACTAGTGAACATTGATATAATAAAATTTCTTTGTTCTACAAATACCTCAAGGTATAGGATATATATATATATATATATATATATATATATATATATATATATATATATATATGTGTGTGTGTGTGTGTGTGTGTGTGTGTGTGTGTGTGTGTGTGTGTGTGTGTGTGTGTGTGTGTGTGTGTGTGTGTGTGTGTGTGTGTGTGTGTGTGTGTGTGAATTATTTGGTTTCCTTATGCATTAACAGAGTTCGTAAAGCATTTCAATTTTCTATTTGAAGAGTCTCAAACATTGCTAAGAACTGACAGTCACACCAGTTGTTTCTAACAGCGGTCTGTATATATTATTTTCTGTTGCAGTAGAAGTTAGGGATGATTAAGGTCATTCCATGAATCGTTAGGCCTAATTCATGGAATGACACTTGTTAACTTGTATTATATAATGCTAATTTAAACCTATGCAGAACCACGTGGGCAAGCCTGTATACAGTGAAGAATGGTGAATGAAAACAATAGAGATGATGGTTGTGTGTGGCAGTGAACAATCTATCAAATAGAGGGTGGTTGTTAGAATTCAAAACATTCTAAGATGCTTATTAGAGGGTGATTCATTCATTAATTTGTTGCAGGAGGTTGTAGAGTCGAGAGTTTGGAGAAGCCCTAGAAACTAGGGTTGGAGGCATGAATTTGGGGTTTTGTACTTGTTGAGCATAAGAGGTTAATTTTCTTTGGAAATAAGCAATTGGTGATATAAGGAGTCACTGTCCAAGAGATGGGAGTACTAGGAGACTATTAACCTATACTTCCTTTGGAAAACTTAGTCATTTTTATACATTAAAATAGAGTTATAGTCATGGTTAGGTTTACTGATCCAAAGTAAGTATATGAAAGTTTTTGCTATGCTATAGAACTCCATAAAGGGTGTTTAGAAAGGTTACTATCTTTTCAGATGTTTTGGAAGGAGATTAAGTTATTTCAGTTTCAAGTCTGCAGCAGGGTTATTAGATAGAACATTAGGTCTCTCTGAACAGTTTGTGTGAACACTAGTAAGATGGAGTATGGAAATTGGATGAGAGTCTTAGAAACCTTGAATGCTAAACAACGAAAGCCTTGTTAACCAAATTCTTCATTGTAAAACATTGTGGAAGCTTTGGTAGGTCAGTGCTCTTAAACATTTGAGGTTAGTTGATTTAATTCATCATGTGCTTGAGAACATTTACTACTGCTTTTGACATTAAAAGAAGCAAAATCAGGGTGCTGACCCTATAGGAAAATAGCCCAGACGCACTGAAAGAAGATTAACAAAGCTACAGAACATTTACTACTGTTATTAGACAATATCTTCCCGTAAAAGCACTTGTCATAGTAGAAAATGAATAAGTTAATTTTGATTGAAAAAAAAACTCATGGAATTTACTAAAAATAGGCAACAATAAGAGTAATTGTTGAACTCTTTGGAATAGAAAACTAAAAAGCTTTACACTGATATTTGAATACAACCCAAGAATCTTGCAACTGATTAATCTTATCTTGTCTCGAGCAATAATAATGAAAAAACAAGAAAAAACTTCAACCTTACAATTTGATAATAACCAAAACAACATTGTGGACACGCATCTTTAGCAGACTTAACTAATAGTCATGAAGAGAGTTCTCTCTTTAAAATAATAATCTCAAACTCTAGCCATATCTGTCCAGATCAAAAAACTTAAAAAAACAAGGATGCAAACTTCAGGAATAACATGTAGCAAACTGTAATGTCCCCTTTTTGACTAACATGAAAAGTGGGACAATTACTTAACTTATACTTCTTACTCTATAACACCCAATCAAACTTAAATCTAAAACATAAAACCAATGAAGAATCAACCATAAACAAAACCACATAGAACCATAGTAATAATAATTTTTTTAAAAAAAATTACAAATTGTAACATATAAACATAGTAACTGCTTCTAAGAGCTTTATAGTTTTCAACTGAATTACATCAGAGTAATAAGAATACTCTTTATTCAAAGACTTAATTTCAAAAACAAAATTTCCTTTTTAGCCAATCCTTTACATTCTACGAATAGTTCTGATAACTAATAACCAAGAAATGATCTGTTTCCCATGAATCTTAACAACTGCTATCCACTGTCCCATACTCATTGATTTATCCATCTAAAACCTGAAAATCAAGAATAAACACAAGCACAATTGCAAACAGGGCTCAGTCACATTAATTAAGATAACGAATCATCTCCAAAATTTTGCAACCATAAAAGTCAGTATAACATAACAATTATGCAGATTAAATATAGATGTTATTGAAACCTAATAACATAATTCCATTCTTGTTACACCAAAATCAGCAAGCACTGTATCTCTTTCTAACATAAATAAACTCGCAAAGAAAATGACAAGGTAATGATCCAATAGTTCATGGGTGTCCACATAAGGACCTACGCTATGTATCCGTAAGGAAACCTTGTAGTAATCCATTATGTCTGATGAAACCATAATGTTTTATCTTGTTAATTGAAACCCATATCCCTTGAATTATTAATTATCACTTAATTAAATAACTGACATAAATTCTTTCCCATAAGGATATAGACTAGTGTCAGTCACAACTGACAGAAATTCTATCACCACAAGGTACTAGACTAGTGTCAACCCCCCAATCTAAGGATCACACTTGCATTATCTCAAAACACTTGATCTAGCAATTAATGATTGAAATGAAATAAACTACATTACACAATTTCACTAACACTCCATTTCTATTGCATCAATTATAAAATTGAAACAGAAATCAGAAATCCATTTAGATCCATGTTTCCATTTTCCATAACATACATACTTAAACATGATGTTTCCCAAAAGAAGAAAAGATCACAATACTTTCTCCATCACAAACCCAATCAACTAATAACCTCCACATTAACTTAGCATTATATCTGAAACTGTACAATAAAAATGTCCATATTGATATCACAATTCCATTGAATAGAAAAGAACTAAAATAATCATATATCAACTGAATCAACACAACACCCATCGCTTTTAACAAACATACAAGCTTGTCATAAACCAATTAATTATAAACCAATTTGCTATACATCATGCTCTGTTAATTATAAGTTCATACTTTTATATACACGTCGGCATATGTACATGTATACACCACGGCTTGTGTATACATATACATATTCCAGCAGGTATATATAATTATATAAACTTGTAAATAATAGTTCAGAATGATTAACAAACATTCATATTTATTTACTAAACAGAGGTTCAAAACAAAAATTCTAATTCTAAAACGTAACTCATCATTCGCAAAAGTTCAAGTCCATAAATACACATTGGAAAACCATACTAGTCATCTCAGTCCTATCAAAACACATCTACTTTATAATACCACTGAATCTGCCGATTACATAAAAGGAATAACAGAATAATAAGAACCGTCATCTATATATTTAAAAAAAAATATCAAAGTGGAGTTCCTTACTGACTGAAAAAGATATTAATTGACTTTCCTATATATTCCTTGCATTTCCTAATGTCAAAAACAAAACTATATTTCACACTTGTAATTATTTCTGAAAAATCATCTAGCTCGCAGTCAAGATTTGGTACAACATAATATCTACATTTCCACTATTGACTGAAACAAATCAGTGACAAA